>CAUYLG010024282.1:0-24958 GCA_963573385.1 Cacajao melanocephalus
ACTTGGAAGGTTTATATTGCATTGAGCCAATATTTCACCATTGCACTCCCGCCTGGGCCACAGATATAGACTTTGTCTAAAAAAAAAAAAAAAAAAAAAAAGAAGGATTGTTGTTTATCTTCTATGTGTATGCATATTGATAGATTGGTATAGATATAAATTGTGTAATGTGGATATACAAGCAATGAGACACCATTACATGAATAAGTTCTGAATCATGAGTCATTTTTGATGATAAAACATAGAGGAGAAACAGATGAGATCATGGATATAACTTGTTTGAAAATGGTCTCATCCCATAAAGTACAGAAAGGCAGAACATTATAAATAGGACAGTTAGGTGAGGAAAAAACAATATTTGGGATTTGACACAAGGGCAAAATATTCTTATTATTGAAAATCTTAAAAGATAACAAAAAACTAATAATTGAGTAATTTAACAATGATTCCTGGGGGTTATGTCTTTTTTTAATGACAAAACATCCTGTTATAGAGGATCAAAATTAGATCATAGAAATCATAGAGACAGCAAACATCATTTTTGTTTTCTATACTGTCATTTTGGTATCTTGGCTTTACATATTTTTAATCGTTATTTTGTTTATTACTTATATGTTATAAACTGTTTCCCCTGGTTCCCAATCTCCTGAAAGTTTTTGAAGCTTAATCTGGTCCATTCTCCACTTGAACCACAGTAAAAAGTATCTCCTTCCATCCTCAAAGATGGATTAAATCCTATATTCTCAATTGAACTTAAATGAAAATGATCACTTCTTCCTTAAACATTAACTCTCTCAACAAATAGCTTCAGATTTATGGTCTTAATGAGCCTTTCATGCATGTTTCTTAGTCAATGAAATTGGACTTTAGGCTTGTTTCTTTTCTTTGTTTGTTTGTTTTGAACCAGGGTCTCACTCTGTCTCCCAGGCTGGAGTGCAGTAGAGCGATCACAGTTCACTATAGCCTCAACCTACCAGGCCTAAGTGATCCTGCCTCCTCAGCCTCCTGAGTAGCTGGAACTACAGGAACATGCCACCAATGCATGGCTAATTTTTTAAATTTTTGTTTAGTAGACATGGAGTTTTCCTATGTTGCCTAGGCTGGTCTCAAATTCCTGGACCCCAGTGATCCATTAATTTTGGCCTCTCAAAGTGCTGGGATTACAGACATGAGACACTGTGCCTGGCCTGTTTCTTTGTATTTTTGAAAGCAGTAATTTTTAAACTTTTTTGATACATTGACACATACACAATACTGTAACATATGTGACACCTCCTGGAGTTTTGCAGCACTTAGCCTACAAACACCTGCAACTCAAACAAAAGTTAACTGAGCCAGGACTTATTCTTACTATGTTCTAGGATAAGAACCTTAATTTCATGGAGGATGGCAAGGGTTAAGAATATTTCAAAGGAGATGGGTAAGCAAGCACAAGGTTGGCCTGTCACAACTCCATAGGTGCTGAAAGTAGACAATGAGATTCAATGGGTTAGAGCATGAGTCTTTAATATTCACAATATAGTAAATAGCAGGAACATTAACATGGTAGTACCAGTTTCTCTGCCTCAGGTTCTACGAGGTGACACAAGAGGCCAAAACGGTGACTCTGCACACAGTGGGTTGTGCTGCAGCTGGGGAACACAGGGCCAGGGTCTCACCATGTAGCAAACAACTAACAAGACAGTCTCCTTTCCCTGGAGAGAAAAGTCTCATGATAGTCATGGTGTGATCACTTTTACCTAATTAGTTGCCTACGTGACTAGCTACAGAAACTACTCAGTAACATGGTATCAAGGGATGATTAAGCCTTGGAATTTGTCACACTTAAAAAGGACAGGCAGGGATGTTTATTGCCCATGATGGACTGCCCTTTTCAACAGACCTGTGATACATGATTGAATTGTTTATTTTACTCCACTTTGATAAAATGCTAGTCTAGACCAAATCAATTGATTTCATGACCCAATAATAGATACAACTCACAGTTTGAGAATCACTGTCTTACATTTCTAGTAAATGCCTTGCAGATTCTGATTCAAAAAGCCATTATTAAACACAAAATATTTGCCAGGTAGTGTGTTCAATGCTCAGGAGACAATGTTATAGCTGTTACAGCAGAAGAATCATGGGCTTTGTAACAACTATAGTTTAACCTCCCATTTTTCTGTTTATTTAGTCATTGTTTAGTATTTTGGTCTTTATTATCTTATTTTGTTCTTGTGAAGTTAAAACATGATACTCTTGGTAAGGCACATTGTGCATCGCCAGATACATGCCAGGTATTTATCTTAAATAATCTGCCTTCCATGGATTTATTTGCAGTGAAATATTACACCTAAGTTAAATAAAAAAAATATATTGAAGTGATACTTTAAGAAATTGCATGAAAATTGAAATTACTGACTGAACTCTTAGAAAAAAAATCGTCTACACTAAAATTTATTCATTTTCTCTCTCTCTATATATATATCTATCTATGACACACACACACACACACACACACACACACACACGTATTATACACAAGCCAGTTAATGGGATGTAAAATAAACTTGAAGCCCAATGTGGTAAAGACTAAAGGAAACAAAAGAAACAAAAATCTGAGATTAAAAAAAATAAATTTGTGTTTCCTTATATCCTATAGGTAGCTTCGAAACTTTGTGTGATTGATATTACTTACTATTCATTAATTTTCTAGTTAAAATTCTTTAAAGACAAAGTCAATCAAAATGTTATATTTGCTGTTTTTTGTACAGAAAAAGAATCTCATTTGTTTCCTCTACCAATAAAATGCTATGACAATGTAGAATAAATATATAATCTACTTCATAGTGCAGGATTATGCTGAAGTATACAGGAAACTATTGTCCAACGAAACTGCTTTGTTATGACAAGACTTTATATGAATATTAATGTGGACACATCTGGTATAGTTTTTATTTTGTAATGTTTGGCTTAACCAGTGCACACTCTTTGTTACCATTTACAAATGACTATGCTAGCTGTTTCTTCAGTCTATGGAGAAACACGGGAGCCTAAAATATTTTTTAGAATAGCTATTTCCTCATATCTACTAGGTAAGACATATGTAAAGCATGACAAAAAGGTCACCCTGTCTTTATATTAAATATTGTTAAGGAATATTTATGGTATCCAGAGTTATAACTGTTTTGGGGTCACAAAGCCACTGATGTTGAGCAATTATGTTCTGCTGCTATATCCTTTGTCTGTGGTCTTAATTATTAAAAACCAAGAAATATAAACCTAAAATGGTTGACTACTACCTAAAGATAAAGATCATTATTAAAATACTTAGGGCAAGAAGTTTCATTATTAAAACAATAATGTACACCTTTGGATTCACTTTAAAAACTTGGTTTATTCATCTGTATTCAAGAAACAGAGTTAATATCAAACAAGGCAAAGAATATTGAAGCACCTTAGCTATTATTTAGCATTTGTAGTCCTGTTAATGGCATCAGACTGTAAAATTATAATATTCTCTCAGTTTAGCCACATAAAAATAAATCACTTCATGATAAAAGTACATGTTTTAGCAATCTGGGATTTCATATGGAGGAAATATTGATTTGCCACTGCATCTGCATGTCAACTCACATACTTCTTGAGTAAAAACTAGTATTTCTGAGAACACACAAAATCACTTTGAACCCATTAAAATGGACAAGGGTGACAATCAGTTGATGATATGAAATGTGGTCTTTTGAGCCAACCTATGACAATTTATAATTTTCTGTTGTGTGATAAATTTTCAATGGAAAAGTCCCATAACTTATTACAGTGAGAACATACATTATAAATAATTTAGTCCATACCCTTTGATTAATCGATAATCGAGTGAAATGTCAGAATTCTCCCAACAAACTATTGGGTAAGCCAAGACGCAAATCTAGATAAAGTATTTTTTCTACTCTACAAATTAATGTCACCAGGCCCTGTGCTAGGACCTGGGGATAAAAATGGAAAAGATATGGGTTTGTCATCTAGAGATATTGTGGTTTAGCAAGGGAGTGAGTTATAAAGAAGGAGAAGGAGAAAAAAGATAAATTATTATAGTACAATGTGGTAATTATGCTAAAAGTCATCACAGTGTTCTAGGATTGTGCCCAGTACCCTTTGACTGGTAGACAGGGCAGAGATTGCCCTTGAATTGCATCCCTTCTTATCTGGACTATTGCATCTTGAAAGATCTTGCCACTTCCAGTTTGACCTTCCTTCACATATTTCCTCCAAATTGCTGCTGGGATAGGTATTTCTGGATTCAGAGTCCAGAATGCTGACCATTACACCACGGAACCTTGCACTGAGGCTTTGGGGTGGTATTTCTAAAATCTGAAATTTAATCAGAGCATTCACCTGTATAAGAACCTTCAGCATTTCTCCATCTCTTCAAAATCAAGTTTAAATTCATTATCTTAGCATGAGACCTTTCATGATCTGACTTTAGTCAGTCACTCCAGCCATACTTTCTGCTACTCTTTCAGAAACATTCTCTGATTCAAAAGCATAGATCTACTTATAGTGGGTCAAAGAACTTGACAGCATTGTAGCCCGAAGGCCACCATTCACTCAATGAAATCAGTAGTAATCTTTTAAAAAATAATAGAAAAATTGGCAATATAGGGTGCCTGTGGGAGAAGTCAAAGTTTATAGTAATGACTAAGACGATAGAAAGAAAGGAATTCTGGACCGCTAGTAAATCAGTGATAAGGTACAGTTAGGGCTAAGAGTTCTTTCATTTCCCTAATAATTTAAATGTAATTTAACAACTAAATTGATTGAAAAACATGTTTGAATCTAGCTTTACGAACTGCCCACCTGGTTGAAAATGACACACGATTGAATCTTAAAGAGAGGTTTTTAAAAGACCGATTTATATATTTTGCTGTTCATGTTATACAATTCAATTTGACATGATTCACCACAATTAAAAACATGCTTGAAGTAAAATATATTTACATCTGTAACGTATCTAAATAGCTTGAGAAATTATACAAAACATTAGTACATTTTGGGAGACTCTTAACTTCCCCTTATTTTCCAAAGGATAAGAGTTCTTCAAATTGAATAAATGACAGAAATAGCATAACCAGATTATAATTTTGAATAATGCTAAATACTTTCTGATATGGAACCTATAAAATGTGGCTTCATTACTGTAGTGAGGGAGCTACTCTTGGTTGCAGAAGGGAATTGGGGACTGATTGTGGTTACCTGAAAATTGTAAATGTCAGATCTCAGTTTGATTGTGGTAGAAATATGTGGCAGATTATTCCGAGTATTAAACAGCTGTGTAAATATTAGAAGAGCAGAAAACCTAACATAATACAACAAATACTTAGATCTTCTTATGTTCCTCTTTTTAAAAAGCTGTAAATTAAAATCCTGTGTAGGAAAAATAAAGGTAAGATGCAGTGTATAAATCAGGGTTTCTCAACTCTGGCTGCACATTGGAATCACTCAGGAAGATTTTAAAATAAACTCATATCTGGGTCCCACTGCCAGACATTCTGTATCAATTGGTCTGAGGTAATAGCTAGGCTTTAGGATTGCTTTTTAAATAACGTGTGTATCTGATTCTGCTGTGCAACCCGAGTTGAGAACTACTGGTTAACATAGATGAAAATAAAGTCCATATATATACTTCAGTTATAAAAAATAAGGTAGAAAACGTATCCAATGTTATTAGAATTTTTCCTTGCATAGCTATCATGCGATGATGTAGTTAACAAAAATTAAATTGCTTACCTGAAATTTTGTGATAAAACTGACCAAACACACCTTCCAAACATAAATGAAATGAAGGGAAAATCAGATAGAAGTGTATTTCACTGTCTTTTGTGATTTCACATCTACTTGACTAAGACTACTAATACTCAGGAGAACGAATCATCCTGACAGTGCATTTTTATATACCTCGTGAAGGTCTCATAAATAAGACATGAATGAAATTAGGTAGGAGGAATATTTATCTTGAAAATCCAAAATCCCTAAAGCAAGGGGTCATATATTACATATGTTACAGTCATTATGCCAAAGGAGCAATGTATACACACACACACACACACACACACACACACACACACACACGACTTACTTCTTCAGCTCTCTGAACTACAAAAGATGCTTTATAAAACCTGCACGTGTGTATACATTCAACAAACAAATATAAGCAGAAACAAAGGAATGCAGCTGTCTTAAATAGTCCCCATCTTTTTAGGGTAGATGTATTGACCACCGTTTTTCCCTGGTACTAGAAGACTAGACTTGTTTTCAATAGAGTATTCACCTGAAAGCATTCAGTTTTGCCACCATCGAGGATATCTGAAAGAATGTGCCACACAAACACAAAAATTAGCACTCATTGTGAGGCCACAAACCTTAGTTCAAATCTCATTTCTGCCTAACTTCTATATATACTGGCAATTTCATTCATAAAATTGTGATACTTTTCCTGCTTCCAAGGATTCTTGTGAGGATTAAAAACTAAGCATCCTGAAGGGAGAGGGTTTTGACTATTTTATTACCTGACCCCAAACTTCTGGAACAATGTTTGGTACTTCATGCTCAGTCAATATTCGTTCAATGCATCATTGAAACATAAGTACATGCAACTGACTACTTTGCACTTAAAGAGTTGTTCAGAAAATTGTACTTAATATTATTGCTCTTTTATTTCATTCATTTCAAGAATTGCTTGCCTAATTTGAGTTGTCAAAAGGCAGTGGAAATGGGTCCTTCAAAATAATCGTCTGTTTCTATATTGCAATGATATCTGAAATCTGATGCTAAGATAATAACCAAAAGCTTATCGGGTGGAAGGATTTTGCCCTGAATGAGAGGAGGCCCCAAGGAAGATGGTTTCTTACAATGTTTGGTCATCATATACAGGGCTGGCATCTTTTAAAGCGTAGCAGTTTTGGAACTAGACTGAAAATCCATTATATGTGTCATGTTCCAACCTCTTCCCAAACAATACTCAGGTTGTCTCGTTTGGTTTCTGGTCACAAAACAGATAAAATAAAACCATCCCTCCTATTACCCTATTCTGAAACTCTGACATCATTCTTGATGTCTCTCATTCTCAATATAAATCACTCTCCACCAAAATTTGTTTATTCTCCTTGTCTCTACTCAGACACCTGCCCAACCCTACTCAATATAATATTTTCTATATGTTATAGCCAGAATGATCTTTCATAAAGGTAAAGTTGATGAGTATCCTGAAGTTAAAAATAATGGTACATTCTGTTTGCCTCTGAGGTAATGTTAGCATACTTTAAATGACTTACAAGGTTTTTCATCATTTGGCCCCTGTGGACTCTATAGGAAAAATACATGTATGCACACACACACATATGTGTATCTATTTTTACTTATATCTAACTGAAATTTAGAATTTGCTTCAATTAGGAATACTAGCCACAATCATTAGTGGCTATTGAAAGAAACTGTTACTTTATCACTTGAATTTACAACTATTTTCTTACTATATTATGATTTTTAAGATTTCTCAATATTTGTATTCATTGTTACTCCAAAATTAGGCCTGCCACTATCTCCTGTCATATAAGTGTTAAAGAAATACATGTTATTATATTGCAAATTCATTTCATTATGTTTTGATTATTGCATTTCAATATAACTGGTTTTCATCATGATTCAATAAAGTTTTATTCTGTGCATACATAAACATTCCGAAAAGGCATCTATAATCACCAATTGCCTAAGGAGTCCATCTCTCTCTCCTGCA
This sequence comes from Cacajao melanocephalus, assembly GCA_963573385.1. Classification (NCBI taxonomy): domain Eukaryota; kingdom Metazoa; phylum Chordata; class Mammalia; order Primates; family Pitheciidae; genus Cacajao; species Cacajao melanocephalus. Next base: position 7,775 of record CAUYLG010024282.1, read on the forward strand.
CACATACACAATGTTAATATCCTGGAATTATATTGTAGTACCTTGCATATTATTGTACACTTGTTTTCTTTGTAAAATGTTTACACCATTTAGAACAGGCTTTGTTTCAGAATGATAATCTCCCAGGTTGACTCAATAGGGACTAAATTAATATGCATTTAATTAAATTCAAATGAAACAAAGCCCTGAGACATGAACAGAATTTCAGATGGTGATTTTAAGAAGACCTTTAGCATTTATTAAGGTGGTACTCTTTAAACTCATACTGTATTGTCAGGATTAACATTTCCAAAGTCACTAGTTTTAAGTTTAGAGATTTACTTTCTGATTACTGACTCCAAGCATGTATTTTAGCCTATGTGTGCAAACATTCAGACTGACTATGTGATGCAAAAGTAAAAACAAGATAACTATTTTGTTCCGGCCCTTAAAATCTTACAGCTCAAGACCTAATTCTCCAAAAGTAGACAGAAGTTGCTTAACTATTGGGTTGCATTTGTTTGTATAGCTTTTATTTAGATAAGAATAAGGAAGAATCTTGTTCTCTCTTACTTTCTATCTATTCCTTTATAAATATAGTAATCATCATCATCTCAGGCAACGACATCCTCAGTGCAGTAAATTTTGCCAGTCATATAAAAAATGCATTTGAATATATGGTTGTATCATGGTTACTTTCACTTTTTTATAACATTTCAAAAAGTATTATTCTGCTATGACATTTTTTGGGCTTAGTCATAGAACAAGTGTGAGCTGTTAGGGAACTTTTAACCAAATGTCTAAGTTTTATTGTTTATTTATAACTAAAGAGCATTTTTAGTCTACTGTAAAGGCAAGTTAGTATCATATGCTAAACAACATAAAAATAACTGAATATTAAAGTTACAACCTTTTATGAGCAGATGAAAGAATGTGATTACTTTTAAAATAATCATTGCATAGGCCCTCATACAGAAAATCAGAATGGTGTGATTGTTGCCTGCATAATCAACGTGATTCTCCCTCGTTTGTGGTTAGCCAACACAGTGACTTCAGCACCTAGTAGACACAGGTTGTGTAGTTGTAGTTGTGCATCCTTAGTGTTATGCGCTCCCTTACTGGCAGGACAGATTGTTTCATGCTTGCCTTCTTTAAAGCATTGACTTAATTTTTAAATTGAAAACAGTAAGTGACAGATAGACCATAGACTACGTTAGAACATACTCAGAAAGAGCACTTAAATACAATAAAAAATGGATAATTGAAATAGATTTTTTATCATTATGCCTTTGAACTAGGTCGTGCTTATTTAACATTTCCATGTTAGATATCCATGCTTATCTAACACTTTTTATTTATTTTTTTGAGATGGAGTTTCACTCTTGTTGCCCAGGCTGGAGTGCAGTGGCGCGATCTTGGCTCACTGCTACCTCTGACTCCTGGGTTCAAGCGATTCTCCTCCCTCCGCCTCCCAAGGAGCTGGGATTACTGGCATGTGCCACCACACCTGGCGGATTTTTTTTTTTTTTTTTTTGTATTTTTAGTAGAAACGGATTTTCACCACTTTAGCCAGCCTGGTCTTGAACTCCTGACCTCAGGTGCTCCACCTGCCTCAGTCTCCCAAAGTGCTGGGATTACAGGTGTGAGCCACTGTGCCCGGCCCCTTATCTAACATTTTATGTTACATGTTTCAAGTCTGCTTTATCTTGACCTGTGCACTATTAAGTACCAGCAGAGAGTGATCAATGTTATTGTCCAAAGCAGTATGTCACAACCTTTATGGGGCACTGAAAACACCTGAGGATCTTGTTAAACTGAAAATTTGGATTCGGAGGTGAGGCTCAGAGTCTTGCAAAAAAAAAAAAAATTTGAGCAGATCGGTTAAACGGGTAAAGTAGACTTTTTTGAGGACTATTACTATAGGAGAAAGAGTTCAACTCAACTCTTCCACTGAAGCAAAAGGTGAAAGGATTTTTTAAATGCTGGGGTGAGCTAATGAAAAACTACTGGGGTCATTGGCAGGATGGAGAATGTGATTGGTCTGGTTAATATAATTAGACCACCTGTGTATACTAGTGGTCCCTTATCAAAGTTAGGCTCCTACCCTCCTGTAGAGACTGGGAAGTAGGGCCCTATCTTTCTTCATGATTACATTTTAAAAGATTGGCCCCCAGGTATTTGAGCAAGAATTTCCTAGGTTGTAGAAGATTTACATCTGAAAGAGGCAGAGAAGGAATTTACAATTGCAAATTTTCCAGAGTAATTGCTCTACAAAAAAGGAGGTCACAGACCTATAGTCAGAGAGAAGCTTGTCTAAAGTCGAGGGGAACATTAAGGCCATTGTCGTCAGTCTGTAGTTCTATAAAGTTCCCAGCTAGTGTCAATCCCATTGGTTTGCAAACCACAAGTATGCACTGTTGCATTGATAGGAAAGATTCAATATTGTGAGTCGTTTTAACTTATTTTCTAGCTTATAGAGTGTACTGCATATAGAAGTGTGTATTTGAAATGGTCAATACCATTATCTGTCTAGATGGATAATATAAGGTGCTATGTACAATATTTATAGCAATGATATCTATTCATACTTCTAGAGGCCTACTCAAAATATCTGAGTCTCTCCTAATGAGATGAAACTTGGAATAAGGTATAACCCAGGGTTCAGGACACATTTGATGTTTAACTTATTTCACTGTGAGAAAAGTTGTGTTATAATGAAGTTCCACTGTTACATTTTGCTTTTAATTATTCTCGTTAAGCCCCCAGCAAACACGTTGCTTTATCCATTTTTTTTTTTGAGATGAAGTTTTGTTCTTGTTGCCCAGGCTGGAGTGCAGTGGCATGATCTTGGCTCACCATAGTCTCCGCCTCCCGGGTTCAAGCAATTCTCCTGCCTCAGCCTCCCAAGTAGCTGGGATTACAGGCGCCTGCCACCACATCCGGCTAATTTTTTTGTATTTTTAGTAGAGATGGAGTTTCATCATGTTGGACAGCTGGTATCAAACTCCTGACCTCAGGTGATCCCCCTGCCTCAGCCTCCCAAAGTTCAGGAATTACAGGCGTGAGCCATTTTGCCTGACTGATTCATCCATTTTTAACAGTTGAAAAAAAAAAAAAAACTAATCAATTTTGGTCAGTGAAAGTGCAAAAAATGCTATTTAATACTACAAATACTTATTACTTGATAAAGTTAAGTTCTCAAATAATCAGCTAAAATAGAATGGATATGCCAAAACTGCAGAAAATCGTTAAAGACAGAATAATAACATTCCAGGGACTTTTTTAAAAAATTGAAATCTCTGAAGGACATTATTATAAGCTAATTTTCCTAATTGCATAGGAATGGAAGATTTCTTTTTTAATGTTAGTCATAGGAGTTTCAAAATATTTGAATCACCTGCGTGGACACTGGCTTTTATCCTATTAAATTTAATGTGGTAATTTAGAGTGTTTTTATTAGAATAATCAACATTCCAAAATGCAATCATTAACATGTTTTTTTCATAGAAAATAGGTCTGAAATGAACTCAAAACACAAGCTATAAAAATTGCTGAAACTAACAGTGTATAATGGTAACACAATCCAAAGGTCGAAAAACACAATGATTAATTAAAACTGAAGAATAATAAATCAGTTACTTAATAGTATTAAGAAAGCTTTGCCTCCTTTTCAAAAGAAGCTAAAAAGAATGATTGTAGACTATTATTGTTTTTAAAGACCAGCTTTTCATGAATGAAATTTTTAATCCATTCAAAGCCTAATCTAAATTTAAAAATTCAAACAAAAAATCTGTAATATTTTAATTTGCAATCGGAAGAGGTTCAATCAGACTAAGACTTTTAATTTGACAGCCTCCTTTTTAACACACAGAGCTACTTCTTTGGTCTGCCTTGGTTAACAAAATGGATGAGTTCCAATGAATTTGGATGCAAAGTAATAATCAACTGAATTCCATTTCCCATTGATTTTTGTTGTAAACTTATATCACTTTTTTTGACATAAAATAAACATCACTCTCTGGAATGAATAATTTGAAAATTGAATAAGAAATATGATGCAGAATATTGCTAAGCCCTTCATACATTTGTAGCACTTTGCATCTACCACTGCTTATTTCCTAGACAAAGAACCATTTCCTATAATAATAGCTAACACCCATGGAGGATTTTCTATCTGGAAATAATTTCTATAACCTTTAAATCTATTTATCTTCATGATTACATTGTTAAACGGATACTATAGAGATCATCAACATCCCCATTTTACATAAATTGTAACTGCCAGAGTTTTGATTTAAACCAGGTTGTCTGACTCCAAAGCCTTCACTTAAAAAATGTATTTTATTTTTATAGGTAACAATACAAATACTGAAAATATTTATAAAACAAATTTACAGTTAATGAACACTTATTACTAATGAAGGAAAACACCTTTATTACTGTTCCTGATGTCAGAAGCTTGAACCTTGCAAGCCATTCCAGAAACCTTTCATGTGCTTTCATGTAGACATCTCCAGACACACACCATGCGCGCACACACACACACACACAACTGTGATCATTATGATGATTTTATTTTTTTGGAATGGCATCCTTACTTTTCTTCATAGTTTTGTCACTCAAATATGCATCCCTAAAACCTGGAGTTTAGTTTTGCCTGATTTTTTTGTTTGTTTTTTTGAGATGGAGTCTCACCCTTGTTGCCCAGGCTAGAGTGCAATGGCATAATCTTGGCTCACTGCAGCCTCCGCCTCCTGGGTTCAAGCAATTCTCCTGCCTCAGCCTCCCAAGTAGCTGGGATTACAGGGGCCTGCCACCATGCCCTGCTCATTTTTGTATTTTTAGTAGAGATGGGGTTTCACCATGTTGGCCAGTCTGGTCTCGAACTCCTGACCTCATGATCCACCCACCTCAGCCTCTCAAAGTGCTGGGATTATAGGCATGAGCCACCACACCTGGCCAGTTTTGTTTATTTTTTTAAATCTATTAAGTGTCTTTTAATCTGTAGATTTCTTCTTTTATATTTTCTTTTATTTAAACAGTAAATGTGTTGAAGAAGCTAGATTGTTCTGTATGTTTCCATGGTCTTGATTTTGCTGCCTGTGTTTTTGTGATGCAGTTTGATTTGTTTCGCTATCATCCATAGTTCCTATCTACCTTACTGCCTTGCCTGAAGATCACCAAATTTCAAGGACTTCTTTCCTGCTCTGCTCCATGGCACTTCTCAGCCCACTCTGGATGTGTGTGGGTGGTGGCCAATAGAGGTGGATTGCAGTTACTCACATCTTTAGTAAGAGGTGTGAGGTTACATATTTCAGCTTCTAGTTTCTAAATGCCCATCCAAGGATAAGTTCCAGGGAAGATAGGGCATGCATGAGTTTGAGGCAGAATGAGAAAAACAAGCAACATATAATACATTTTTTTCATAAAATTTAATTTCTCCTTTAAAGAAATGTTCTTTATTATATTTCAGTTAGCCTACTGTTTCACTGGCATCATTTCCCTTTCAATTGTTTGTATTTTGGTTTTGATGAAACAAAAAGTTAGAAACCTAATGTCAGTCTTTATTCTCTTTTTATTGTGCTGATTTTCAAAATTGAAAAGTGTCGGAAACACTGCTTCAGCCTTAAATTTTCTGCAGAAAATTACATTTTTAATTTTCATAAAAGAAATTATCATTCTTAACCCATTCTGTATAATACTTTTTTAAAAACTCTCTAACGTATACCTTGAAAACTAGTACCTGTGATTTGTCTAAGCTTTCGAGTAAAATTGATTCTATCTCAAATGTATTCTGCCACTAAAACTGCTATACCACTTTATGGAAAGAAGAAAAGCAACTTTCCTTTTTTGTACAGGAAACTTGAAAGTTCATCTCATGGAAGGTGTGGAGAGAAAGGTGGCTATGTAATTCTCCTTTGGATATTTCTGGATCTGTTTCTCAATCAGATTGTTTCCGTTCACACTGCCTGCTGTCATGAAAGTTTATGTCTTGCATGCAATGCCAGCATAAATTTCTCAGCACATAGCAGCTCTGCTTCTTAAGGAAGATATTCTGAATTATCAAATATATATATTTTAATTAGCCACCCTTGCTTATGCTTTCAGAATATATAAGAAAATGATATGGCGTATTTCATGTTAGTGTAAGAAAGACAATCCAAACTTCCTTTGTTTCCTAACTTAGCTTATTATATCTTCAGTACTTGCAAACTGTGTGGTACATGATCAGTCACAGCACACTGCTATTTACTGAGCATCCATGGCCACTGGCTGATGTGGCATTGAATATAACATTGTATTGTTGCTTTAAGCCTTTTAGCCTTCGTACTAAATGACTCAACCCCGTCACAAGAAATTTATAATGGACATATAACTCACCTAGTTAGTCTGCATGAGATTGATTTGTTGTGAAGTTATTGGCTATAATGTCTTTGAGATGGTAGACTTTCATTTCAAATAAAGACAGCCTCATTTATGGATTTCAAAGCATGTCTATACACTGTAAGTCTGTATTAAAGAAATGGGATGAAGCCAACTGTTAAAAATGAGAAAATATGTGCAAAAGGATTTGGAGCTGACTGTATTATATAGAAGTATTAAATTAGGAGCTTTAGGGCATACTGAAGCTTCATATTGTTTGAAAGTTTATTTTAAATTCTGTAGAAAAATGAGTACTGTTAATTAGGTGATATGGTTTCAGCATTCTCAGGTGTCTGCTCCTCACAGTATCAAAACCTTCGCTCAAGCCCACTCACTTTATTGTGACCCCTGTAGATGCACTATCATTATGATCCCTTACACACAAAAAAAGTACCTTGTTGTCTCTCAGGCAACCAGGGCTTTTTGTTAGTCTATTTCATCTCCCCATCCCCTCCTACAGTCATTTATACCACTGAAAACTTGAAAGCCCACATCCCACTCTCTCCTGGATCTCTAGGCCTGCCAAAGTTTCTTTCAAAAACCATGAAATGACCACAAGTTAATTTGATGAAGTGATTCATAATGAATTGTTAATAAGAGGTGACCTACAACTAGGTCAGGTCATTCTTCAACCACCTGTTTTATTTTATTAGTGATCCCCCACAGGCAATACTTGTGGCTGAAGCTGGAATTTGAATTATCTGTGATGATGATCCTATAGCTTATATGTGAGACCTTTGGTAGCAGGAGTCTCTGAAAGCCTCTAACTCATGGCAGTCTGAAATAGACATAGGCAAAGCCCCAGGGACATTAAGAGAGCTGTTGTAAATAATCTAGTATTATAAGTTAAGTCTGTCCTGTATTTATCAGAAAAAAAATAGAATCTGTTGCTACAATATATTAGGATTTCTGGTCTTAAGCAACAGACTTGAATTTCACTACCTGGAATCTTCTCTTTGGCTTTATCTTTGCAGATAGGATGGTTGAGGAGGATGGAGCCATTGAGAGGGTAGCTGCTCTGTGCAGTTGCTTTTGTTTATTTTCTTACTGACCTGGCACAGTGTAGGCAGAAGCGATGCATGTTTTCTGACATTGGGCCAGTGATGTATGGCCTGACCTTCAAAATGAGGAACATCATCACTGTGGGTGAGAGTATAGCCGTGCAAATGTTTCTTATCCCATATTGCTCAGCAGTTTGCAACCAGTTCTGACAAAAAGCACCCACCCCACTGAGTTTGCTGAAGCTTGTATATTGGTTTTAGTTTGAACATTTTGGCAAATTAAGGACTGAGTGAAACCATAAAATTGATTTTATTTACAACAAGCCTTGTGGTATCTGTTGGTTGCTCTTACATCTCTTTCTTTTAGACTTTGAGGTTGTTTCTGTAGGTGGCTTATCTAACTTTACACTGAATTTGCATTCATTTCAGGATAATACTTCCCCTGGGTTTCCTCTTAATTGATATTGGACATGGTCTGCATTCTCAAACTTTGTGCATAAAGTTGGTAACAATACAGAGTCCTAGTTTACACCTACCCCAGGTGATTCTGATTCAGGAAATGTAGATGGAGACCCAAACTCCACATTGTTACTAAGTAGGTGACTCTCCTGATGTGAATCTACTGATGCTTATGTTTAGAAATACTGCCCTATATCCTGCAAAGCAGTCATTTTCTAACTCTGCTAAATAATAAAGGTTCACAAGCCATACTTCTTTTGATTTACCATAAGGTTGTTCGAGTTTTTCTCCATTTGGTTCAATAGTGTTGCTATGGACGGCATTCAAAGCAAATGATAAGATTGGGCATAGTATACTTTGAATGAATTCTGGGTTTTCCTTAGAAAAACAAGGTAACAAGTTAGAATTATAAGAGAGCCATCTAGTGGATAAGGATATAGTCCTGTTGCATCTTGCCTTAATTTCTGCCTTACGGTTTTATCGGATTACAAACTTAAATATAAATGAAATTAAGTATAGATATCTACTTTGAATATATTCTTATAAATTTGATTTTATATTTTAAATATATATTAAATGTTAGTGAATTTTGTTTTTGTTCTTTTGGTTCTTTAAAAGATAATTTCTTATCATTTTATATATAAGTCTAAAATCTAAGTAGTTCTACCCCTCTAGGAAGCATGTATACAGAGATGATAGGACACGGTTTTGCCACAAAATAAAACACACATTATATTTGTAGGGACATAAAGATATGCTAGTAACTAAAACATATTGTTTAATGCCTACTATATGTTCCTTGGATTTGAAAGTAAGAGAGATTTTAGGACTTAAATAGTAGTTTATTGCAATTAGAGAATGCAGAAATAGTGTGAAAGAATTATAGTCTAGATATATTACTATTTTTTACATACTCTGGAAGTTTTTAACAGTTTGTAACAAATACTTTGGGCAGATTAGGGTATTGCCAAAAATCTACATCATGCTACTTACATTTGCAGTCATCTGACAGTCATCTCTCAAATGAGCATCCTCCTGATTTCCTATATGTTTCTTTTATAATGTAATAAAGGTGAATTACACATTTGAGCAACAGTGCTTGTCTGTTATACCTAGAAGGAAGAAGAAAACAAGATTGTAGGAGAGCAAGATACCCAAGATACTACTTTTCCAGGCCCAAATTTTAAGTGTATTGTCAAAAGAAGCATTTTATTTTATTTTTTATTTTATTTACTTTTTAAATACTTTAAGTTCTGGGATACATGTGCAGAATGTACAGGTTTATTACATACATTCCATGGTGGTTTGCTGCACCCATCAACCTGTCATCTACGTTAGGTATTTCTCCTACTGCTATCCTTCCCGTAGGCCCCTCCACCCCCCAACAGGCCCCAATGTGTGATGTTCCCCTCCCTGTGTCCATGTGTTTTCATTGTTCAACTCCCACTTATGAGTGAGAACATGTGGTGTTTGGTTTTCTGTTCTTGCATTAGTTTGCTGAGAATGATGGTTTCCAGCTTCATCCATGTCCCTGCAAAGGACATGAATTCATCCTTTTTTATGGCTGCATGGTATTGCATAGTGTATATGTGCTACATTTTCTTTATCCAGTCTATCAGTGATAGACATTTGGGTTGGTTACAAGTCTTTGCTATTGTGAGAATAGTGCTACAATAAACATATATGTGCATGTGTCTTTATAGTAGAATAATTTATAATCCTTTGTGTATATGCCCAGTAATGAAATTGCTGGGTCAAATGGTATTTCTGGTTCTAGATGCTTGAGGAATCACCACACTGCCTTCCACAATGATTGAACTAATTTACACACCCACCAACAAAGTCAAAGCATTCCTGTTTCTCCACATGCTCTCCAGCATCTGTTGTTTCCTGACATTTTAATGATCGCCATTCTAACTGGCCTGAGATGGTATCTTAATGTGGTTTTGATTTGCATTTCTCTAATGACAAGTGATGTAGAGCTTTTCTTCATATGTATGTTGACTGCATAAATGTCTTCTTTTGAGAAGTATCTGTTCATATCTTTTGCCCACTTATTGATGGGGTTGTTTCTTCTTGTAAATTTATTTAAGTTCTTTGTAGATTCTGGATATTATCCCTTTGTCAGATGAATAGATTGCAAAAATTTTCTCCCATTCTGTAGGTTGCCTGTTCACTGTGATGCTAGTTTCTTTTGCTGTGCAGAAGCTCTTTAGTCTAATTTATCCCATTTACCAGTTTTGGCTTTTGTTGGCATTGCTTTTGGTGTTTTAGTCATGAAGTCTTTGCCCATGCCTATGTCCTGAATTGTATTGCCTAGGTTTTCTTCTAGGGATTTTATGGTTTTAGGTCTTAGATTTAAGTCTTTAATCCATCTTGAGTTAATTTTTGTATAAGGTGTAAGGAAGGAGTCTAGTTTCAGTTTTCTCAACACCATTTATTAAATAAGGAATCCTTTTTCCATTACTTGTTTTTGTCAGGTTTGTCAAAGATCAGATGGTTATAGATGTGTGGCATTATTTCCGAGGCCTCTGTTCTGTTCCTTTGGTCTATATATCTGTTTTTGTACCAGTAACATGTTGTTTTGGTTACTGTAGCCTTATAGTATGGTTTGAAGTCAGGAAGCGTGATATCTCCAGCTTTGTTCTTTTTGCTTAGGATTTTCTTGTCTATATGGGCTCTTTTTAGGTTCCATAGCTATTCTACACGTTCAGAGAAAGTTCTCTAGTAACAAACTATAGAAATGATTCCTGAAAGTATAATTATTTTTTTTTATTGTTTTGAGACAAGGATCTTGCTTTGTTGCCCAAGCTGGAATATAGTGGCCCAATCTTGGCTCACTGCAACCTCCACCTCCTGGGTTCAAGTGATTCTCCTGCCCTGGCCTCCCTTGTAGCTGGGATTACAGGCACCCGCCACCACACTCAGCTAACTTTTGTATTTTTAACAGAGATAGGGTTTCACCATGTTGGCCAGGCTGGTCTTGAACTTCTGACCTCAAGTGATCACCCACCTTGGCCTCCCAAAGTGCTAAAATTACAGGTGTGAGCCACTGCGCCTGGCCAAAGGAAGCATTTTAAAAATTTGATATTTTAAACTAAATTGAAGATATTCTATCACAACTTAACAGTCTTATGCTGGGTCATCCCTTCTTCCCCTGTATTCAAACTCCTAGAAATCTCATCTATCTATACCTGACTCTGCTATTCAAGTAACTTCCAGGTTTTCTTCCCCCAGGGCTACATTTTTTCCTTCCTCTCCAGGATCCTGCTGGACCTCACTTCCTGATATTCTTCTGGCCCTTCAACATGGCCCAAATCAACTTAGTTATCTTTGCATTGCTTTTGTTTTGTGCATTTCAGTTAAAGGGGTTTACCTTCAATTTGTTTAAGAATAAAAGATTATAGTCTTATTTAATCTTTCTTTTTCCTTATCTCCTTCCCCCAATTTCCTGTTGGTTCTACCTCTAAAACCTATCTGGCATCCTTCATCATGATACTTTGCAAAATGAGGATTATGAGGTCAGGCCCTGTGGAAAGTAGGGAACCTATAATAAGACCCAAAGTTTCTTGCCTCCCTGGTGTACACAGCCAGTAAAATCCCCTCCCCTTGAGTGTGTATGACACTATGAACATGATGGATACCACTTCCCTGACTAGGTTACGTTATACAGCAAAATGGAAGAGAATTTTGTATATATAATTTAGGCTGCAAATCAGTTGATTCTGAGCTAATCAAAGGAAGATTATCTTGGGTGGGCCTGACTTTATCAGGTGAAAGCCTCCAAACTAAGAACTGGACCCTTCCTGAAGAGACAGATTCTTCTGCTAGAAATGAAGTACTCCTTGATAAAGTAAGCAGCTATGTTGTAAGAGGGTCAGTGAGAGGGCCATGTGGCCATGAATTTCAAGTGGCCTCTAGGAGCAAAGAGTGGCTCTTCTCTGACAACTAGCAAGAATAGAGATCTATAACCACAAGGAAATGAATGCTGCCAAAAACCACATGAGCTTGGAAGAGAACCCAAGCTCCATAAATAAATGCATCCTGGCTGGCACCTCAATACTGCTTTGTGAGACTCAGAGCAGGGGACCCAGTTAAACCATGCTTGGACTCCTGACCCACAAAAACTGTGAAATAATAAATTCAGGTTGATTTAAGCACTATTTTTTTAATTTTTATGGATATATAATAGTTGTACATATTTATAAAGTAAGCCACTAAATTTGTGATTATTTGTTATACAGCAATAAATAACAATATAGGTCCTCATTATCTTTTACTTTGGATCAGTGCAGTAACCTTCAAACTAAGCTCTCTTAGCTTATCCATCTCCATGAAATCCTACATAACACAGCCAAAGTCATTTTCCTTATAAACAGACTAAAATGTAACCTCCATGAATTAGCGGTTTTGTCTTGTTGAAAGCTGTATCTCTAGGAGAATGCTAACATATATGCATGTTATGAATATTGACCCATGGACTGAATGAATAAATATCATCTGTCCTCCTACACATTCATCAAAACATTTGCTGGTCCCTTGCCTACAGAAGCATCCTCCTGATACAAGAATAGGAAAGGTATACGATAAAGTGTTTCAGCATATTGGTTCTAGAGTAAAACTTTGGGTTTAGATTTCAGCTCTAATGATTTCTAGCTACGTGATCTCCTGTTGTAAGATATATGACTTCACTAAGCTTTGGTTTTCCAATTTATAAGCATGAATAATTTTTACCACTTAAGACTGTATTGAATATTAAATAAGACAATGCATTTAACGTATTTTCACAGTGCCTGGACTATGCAATAGATCAACAAGTATTATTTATGATTATCACATTTAAGGCCCTTTACTATCTACCTTTCCTGCCTGTCCTCCAGCCTTATGATGATGGCACCCTTGTGTTTCCTGCCTTTGCAGCATGATGGGGAGTGAAATACATGGATACTTTTAAAGTGTCTAGTTCTACCCCTCCCCTGCTATATGACCTTGAGCAAGTTTCTTCACAGCCTCTGTTTGGTTATCTGAGGAATGGGGCTAATTTTAATACATAACTCTTTGTATTGACTCAATCTATGCATAAATCAGTCACATTGAACAATAGCTAAATATTGGTCACTGAGGTCACTGCAGGGCCAATATAATGAATGTCTTTCATGACACTATAAGGACTCATGGAATTTTTTTTTCTTCTTAATATTACAAATAGTTGTGTTGGTACTGGACAATCAATGGTTGTTATTGTTTTTATCTGACTGGGCTTTTCTCTTTGAATTAGCTTCTTCTAATTGAGACGGTCTCTACTAACTCTAGTTCAGACCTTGCTCATTGTCTCTATGTATTTCCTTTTTTCTCCTTACAAATTTCTAATTCATGTTTTCCTATTATGTTTAGGTAAGTTATCCTAAATTCATTCTTAAAAAATGAAAGAACTAAAACAGATTTACAAGAAAAAAACCCATTCAAAAGTGGGCAAAGGATATGAACAGACACTTTTCAAAAGAAGACATATATGAGGCCAACAAACATATGAAAAAATGCTCATCATCACTGGTCATTAGAGAAGTGCAAATCAAAACCACATTGAGATATCACCTCACAACAGTTAAAATGGTGATCATTAAAAAATCTGGAGACAACAGATGTTGGAGAGGATGTGGAGAAATAGGAACACTTTTACACTGTTGGTGGGAGTGTAAATTAGTTCAAACATTGTGGAAGACAGTGTGACAATTCCTAAAGGATCTAGAAATAGAAATTCCATTTGACCCAGCAATCCCATTACTGGGTATATACCCAAAGGACTATAAATCATTCTATTATAAAGACACATGTACACGTATGTTCATTGCAGCACTGTTTACAATAGCAAAGACCTGGAACCAACCCAAATGCCCATTGATGATAGATTGGACCAGGAGAATGTGGCACATATACACCATGGAATACTATACAGCCATAGAAAACAGTGAGTTCATGTCTTTTGTAGGGACATGGATGAATCTGGAAACCATCATTCTCAGCAAACTGACACAAGAACAGAAAATCAAACACTGCATGTTCTCACTCATAGGTGGGTGTTGAACAATGAGAACACATGGGCACAGGGAGGGGAACATTACACACTGGGGTCTATTGGAGGGGACATGGGAGGGACAGCGGGTGGTGGGGAGGTTGGGGAGGGATAATACGGGGAGAAATGCTAGATATAGTTGATGCGGGGATGGAGGCAGCAAACCACATTGCCATGTATGTACCTATGCAACAGTCCCACATGATCTGCACATGTACCCCAGAACCTAAAGTACAATAAAAATTTTAAAAATTAACAAAAATCAAAGGTGTAAGTATATTGAAACCTTCCATGCTTATTACAGATGTAACAAGCACTATTCCTGTGTCATTTATGTGAGGGTATGTGTGTGTTTTAAGGGTGAGGGTTAACAAATTATGTAAGAAACACGGATATTGGAAACTGATTTAAAAAACAACTTGCAAAATTTCATAAAATGAGTCATTTCTTGCATCAAACAGATCATAGAAGCAATTCATAAAAAGGCAAATATAGTGATTCTTACATCACCCATTTAGTTAAAGTATCCCAAATGCTATAGCATAAGGACATACATGTGCTTGGCAGCCTTTGAGTTAATGAACTGATACTGATGTTAAAACTGGTGCACTCTTTTATCCCGGAGGTATGGCTGAATCTGTGCCACAGCCAGCCACTTTTTCATCAGATTCCATTTGAAAGTCAATTGATGAATCAGCCCTGATGCCTCATTGAACATAATGTTGAGCAGCAAGATTTCTGTACTCTACTGATGTGTTTAAGCAGCACCAAACAAGCACACACATCAATGGAAATATCGGTCAAATCATTTGTCAACAATTTTATAGAGAATACAGTTGACTTCCTAATTTCTCCACTGTTTGGGTTGCTATAGCCTAATAAAACATACTTCTGCATGGAGACATACTAATACTTCATGGAAAATTAGTCAGAAGTCTTAACTGAAAAAAAGTTGTTTCTTTCCCCGTTTAACGATATTCAAACACTGCTTCAGTTCACAGACTTCAAAGTAAATAACTTCTTTATGACTTTATTGAATGAGGTTGTGATTAATACTACTAAAGTCACACTCATGTTGGATTGGAGGACTGACCATGCTGTGAGATCTTTAGCAAGAAAATTAAGCTCTCTTCTGGTTAGCTTCGAATAGCTATATTTTGTGCTAGCCGTCACTGACTTGCACCTGAAAAGATAAACTGTAGGTGTAAGCAGCAAATATCAAGCCCTCTTAGGCTATATCATTCCATTCCTTTTTTTTTCTTACTATTTTTCCGTTCAAGGTCACAACTGCAATATCTTATGTATCCAATATTAGTAATGAGGACATCTGTGTTGCACTGATATTGTTAAATTGGCATTCAGTAAAATCAAACCATTCCTTGCAGTAATGGGTGAGAACTTGCCTTTCACCTAGAGCCAAGTTCATTACAAATTCATGCTCACAGCCCAGAGAAAAACAGGGTTTTTATGAGGTTTCAACAAGTAATATATCTGTATGATGGGTTGTTCCAAGAAACTAAGCAAATGAAAATGTCAGTTTGCAGAAACTGTCAAAACGAACATAACCTAATTTAGAACTGCTGCTTATTTAATAAACCAGCAGTAGCCCTACCAGATAGAATCCTGCCAATCTTGCAAGTACTCATTCATCTTGCACTTAAGTTTGTAGATACCCTAGGCCCTGCTAATGGGAAAAGAACATTAATTAGACACAGCACCCAATCATTAAACAGCTGGAAGCATAGTTAGTGCTCTTAGCTATGAAATGCTGTCAGCGTTCGTATGAATATACCTTGATATGTCAACATGGGACCCCAGTGCGTATGCAGTTTTAAAACAGAGTGCGTCGCTGTATGCTTTGCACATGGCATATCCTCACAATGTACACACTGATAAGTAATGTTTTGTTAATGTATATTCCATGTGTTTGAGTTGCATATTACCCACTTAAAGTAGGTTCTTATTTGAGGCCCTTAGTGTTTGCATACTAGGGGCCCTGAGTACTACTACTTTGCATAGTAACGTGTCTTTAGAGACATTACCTCTGACTTCATGTTTTATGACTGTTAGTTATTGTGAAACAAATGTGTGTGACTGTCAGTGGGCAATGTTGCTTCAATAGAGTATACACATTAAGTGTATGACATTCGAAACTAGCATTGGAGGAACTCTGAAGGAGGTAGGGCAGGAGATGACAAGAGTGTGGGAGGAGGAGAGCTGTAAGGAGAGGTATTATCAAATAAAATAATCATGCATTTTTAATTGCATAGAATAATTTGATTGAAAGTTTCAAAGACAAACTAAAAGAGAATGTAATCAATTCTCTGAATGTTGGTACAATAGAAATTTATGGGGAGGCTGTGGAGGAAAGGAAATGAGAACAATCTCTGTAATGTGGACCCTTCCTTATTGTTGAGAATGGAAAAGAGTGCAAACTCACAGTGTACTGGATTTGGCAGCAAGCTGTGTTTTCTCAGTATGGTAGATCTCTATTGCTCATGAGTATTAGAGAAAGACCTACACACCTGCTTCTGTTATTCTTAAGCTGAATGATGATTACAGAGTTTATAAATGGCCTTTCTTTCCTCTCTGTTAATGTTTCCTCATATGTGGGAGAAGGTAGATTATCTGGCTATCTAAATATCACCTGGAATTGTTACACCAGGCAGTCAATGTTTAAGAAATGAGACTGGATGGTTTTGGTTGATGGTTTTAGTTAACTACAATGTTTTCAACATCTTTAATCATATTCTCCAGACTTCTTATTTGTTCTTCCTTTATTACTTGTTAATTATTATAATTTTGGCTCCATATGCCTGTTACCATGAGTCATATTGATAAATTTTTGTCATCATGTGACATTGCTTTTCCTTAATCTCATATTCCATTTCTAAGTCTCATTCTTGCTTTACTATTTACTTGATCACTTGTGAATCTGGGAATCACTCTCTCAGCCGACACAACAGCAGCCCTTTGCTGTTATGGCTCCTTAGCTTCTAACTTGCCTCAATTTCTTTCTAGCCATTAGAGGTCCCAGCACCCTACCCCCTAAAAGACCCCAGTGTGTGATGTTCCCCTCCCTGTGTCCATGTGTTCTCATTGTTCAACACCCACCTATGACTGAAAACCTAGGCAATACCATTCAGGACATAGGCATAGGCTAGGACTTCATGACTAAAACAACAAAAGGAATGGCAACAAAAGCCAAAATAGACAAATGGGATCTAATTAAACTGAAGAGCTTCTGCA
>CAUYLG010024286.1:0-19631 GCA_963573385.1 Cacajao melanocephalus
GACAGAATCAGGCTTCAGAAGGTGGATAATAAGAAACTTCTGTGAGCTAAAAGAACATGTACTAACCCAATGCAAAGAAACTAAGAACCTTGAAAGAAGATTTAATGAAATGCTAACGAGAATGGACAACTTAGAGAGGAACATAAATGAATTGATGGAGCTGAAAAACACAACACAAGAACTTCACAAAGCATGCACAAGTTTCAACAGCTGAATTGACCAAGCAGAAGAAAGGATATCAGAGGTCGAAGATCAAGTCAATGAAATAAAATGATAAGGCAAGATTAGAGAAAAAAGGGTAAAAAGGAATGAACAAAGTCTCCAAGAAATATGGGACTATGTGAAAAAACCTAATCTATGTTTGATAGGTGTACCTGAATGTGACGAAGAGAATGAATCCAAGCTGGAATATTTTAGTTTTTTTATAGGCTTGCTACATTCACCAAAACTTCAATGAAAGATTGCCAGATGTAGCAATCATGTAGTGGAAATATAGAAAAGTGAAAAAAGAGAGATGTAGTCCAGCATGAGATAAGCCAAGCAAAAAAAGGCAGGAGGGGGCAGCAGCAGCAAATTCTCAGAGTAATAGCTAAGTCAAGAGAACTAACATTGAGTGAAATAGATGGAAGGTGATATCGTTAGGTTTTGTGCTGCTATAAAGAAAATGTGAACATGACTTTGAAATGGGTAATAGCAGAGGTTTGAACTTCCTAGAGACTTGGAAGGCTCAGAAGACAGGAAAATGTGGGAAAGTTTGGAACTTCCTGGGGACTTGTCAAATGGCTCTGACCAAAATGGTAATAGGACAATAAAGTTCAGGCTAAGGTGATCTCAGTGGAGACAAAGAACTTGTTGGGAAGTGGAATAAAGGTGATTCTTGCTATGATTTAGCAAAGAGACTGATGGCATTTGGCCCCGGCCCTAGAGATCTGTTGAGCTTTGAACTTGAGGGAGATGATTTAGGGTATATGGCAAAAGAAATTTCTAAGAAACAAAGCACTCAATATGTGACTTGGGTGCTCTTAAAAGCATTTAGTCTTATGTATTAATAAAAAGATGATTTCAAATTGGAACTTATGTTTAAAGGGGAAGCAGTGCATACAAGTTTAGAAAATTTGTAGCCACACAATGCAATAGAAAAGAAAAACTCATTTTCTGAGAAAAAATTCAAGCCAGATGCCAAAATTTGCATATATAATGAGGAGTTAAATGTTAATCTCCAAGACAATGGAAAAAAATGCCTCAAGGGCATATTAGAGACCTTCATGGCAGGCCCTCCCATCACAGGCCAGAGGCTGGGGAAGAAAAAAGTTTCATGGGCTGTGCCTATGGCCTTGCTGTTTTGTGCAGTCTCCAGACTTGGTGTCATGCATCCCAGGTATGGCTAAAAGGGGACAACATATAGGTCAGGTTTCAGAGGGTGCAAGCGCTAAGCCTTGTCAGGTTCCACATGGTGTTAGGCATGTAGGTGCACAGAAGTCAAGAATTGAAATTTGGGAACCTCCACCTAGATTTCAGAGGATGTAAGGAATGCCTGAATGTCAAGGCAGAAGTTTTCTGCAGGGAGAGGAGCCCTGATGAAGAACTTCTGCTAGGGTAGTACAGAGGGAAATCTAAGGTTAGAGCCCTCACACAGAATCCACACTGGGGCACTGCTTAGTGGAGCTGTGAGAAGAGGGCCACCATCCTCCAGACCCCAGAATGGGAGATCCACCAACAGCTTGCACCGTGTGCCTGGAAAAGATGCAGAAACACAATGCCTGCTCATGAAAGCAGCCAGGAAAGGGGTTGTACCCTGCAAAGTCATAGAAGTGGAGCTGACCAAGGCCATGGGAGCCCACATTTTATATCAGCATGACCTGGATGTGAGACATGATTCAAAGGGGATCACTTCAGAGCTTTAAGATTTGATTGCTCTCCTGGATTTCAGAATTGCATGGGGCCTGTAACCCCTTTGTTTTGGTCAATTTAACCTATTTGAAACGGCTGTATTTACCCAACACCTGTACTCTCATTGTATCTAGGAAGTAACCAACTTGCTTTTGATTTTACAGGACCATAGGCAGAAGGAACTTGCCTTGTCTCAGATGAGACTTTGGACTTGGAATTTTGGGTTAATGCTGGAATGACTTAAGACTTTGGGGGACTATTGGGAAGGCATGATTGGTTTTAAAATGTAAAAGGGACATGAGATTTTTGAAGGAGCCAAAGCAGAAGGATATGGTTAGGCTTTGTGTCCCTACCTAAATCTCATCTTGAATTGGAATCCCCATAATCCCCATGTGTCAATGGAGAGACTAGGTGGTGGCAATTGAATCATGGGGGTGGTGTCCCCCATGCTGTTTTCATGATAGTGAGTGCGTTCTCACAAGATCTGATGGTTATATAAGGGGCTCTTCTCCTTTCGCTTGGCACTTCTCCTTCCTGCTGCCTTGTGAATAAGGTGCCTTGCTTCCCCTTCACCTTCCATCATGATTGTAAGTTTCCTGAGGCCTCCCAGCCATGCTGAACTATAGTCAGTTAAACCTCTTTCCTTTATAAATTATCCATTCTTGGGTATGTCTTTATTAGCAGTGTGGGAATGGACTAATACAGAAGGTAACCTCTTCTCCTCCTTACCCAGGAACTAGCAAAATATTGGGGAAAGCACCAGCGGGCTCCTCCAAGTAGGTAGTATGGATGCCACTATACTGTTTTTGGATTTTAAAATAAAGTCAGCCTGAGAAAACTAGAGGACAGGGAGGTAGCAGGGTAACCCAGCCTGATACTATTCAGCCATAGTTTATGATTTATTTATCCAGCAGCCATGATTATTTTGAATATCCACACTAATGCAAGAAAACACTTTGGTTTAAAAAAAATCTTATTTTAGCAATATATATTGGTAGGAACAAATTAGATTCATGAGCCATTTAATTGAAGAAAATCACTTTAGGTAACATACTTTCACTGCATTCCCTTTTTTGTCACATTTATTACCCTCCAATAAAAGGGGAGTAATTATGTAGATGATAGTTATACTAATGAATTCCAAGTATCATTATGATAAAATCATTTGTTCTAATTTAAAACATTTGGAATATGTGGTAATTAAAAGAAGAAATGAGCTAAGTTTTTATTTATCATATCAATATTAAAGAGTCACAAAAAATTGGTAATAAAATATAGATATAGCAAATTTTGTTTCTTTTGTTTGTTTGTTTTGAGACTGGGTCTCCCTCTGTCACTGATGATGGAATGAAGTGGCAAAATCATAGCTTACTGCAGCCTCAACCTCTCTGGCTCAATTGCCTCCTGAGTAACTGGAACTATAAGCACGCAACACCATGTTCCGACTTTTTTTTTTTTTTTTTTTGCAGAGAGGTGGTTTCACCATGTTGCCCAGGTTAGTCTCAAACTCCTGGGCTCAAGTGACCCACCCAGCTTGGTCTCCCAAAGTACTGGAATTACAGGTCAAATTTTTTCTTAAAAAATAATTCCAAGCATTGCAGCTATATTTGCATATGCAAACAACTCATTAGTGTGTGTGGGGTGTAGCTAATTGTCTGAGCTAGTGGTTTACTATATTAATTATACTGGGTTGAGTAGTGTTCCCCAAAATTCAGATCCATTCAGAACCTCAGAATTTGACCTTATTTGTAAATAGCATCTTCACAGATGTAATTAGTTAAGATGAGGTCATACTGGACTAGGGTGGGCCTTAAGCCAATAAGTCATATTCTTATACAGAAGAGAGAAATTTGAACACAGGGAGACACATGGAGAGAATGTTATGTGAAAATAGAAGCAGAAATTAGAGTGATACATCTAGAAGATGGAACATCAAAGATTGCTGGCAAACACCAGAAGGTGAGAGTCATGAAACAGATTCTCTCTCAAGGTCTTTAGAAGGATCCAACCTGACAGCTCTTGATTTCAGACTTCTAGACTCCAGAACCATGAGAGAATAAATTTCCGTTGTTTTAAGCTACACAGTTTGTGGTAGTTTGTTACAGAAGTCCTAGGAGGCTAACCAATCATGAATTATTTCCACCTGATAAAAAGGAACTTTAATGAGAACATATTTTATTAGGCTTATTTGTATAACTATAAATTTGGAATGAACTAACTTTCCTTTCTTTGAATAGATTTTGCAATGCAGTGTTTTCATTCATTCAGATCAATATTCTATCAATTATCCATGTTAGTAAGTAAAGGTTCTACTAATATTTTCAGTTTTGAGACATCTTTTTTTTCTAATGAAATGGCACCCTGTAACCCTGTTGTTTTAACTCTTGCCTCCTGCCTTTCAGATGAATTTTCAGATAATGGAGATCTAGAAATCAAAGCAAGAGACTGTCACCTACTTATCTTTCTAGGACTATTTTATTTCTGGTTTAATTATTATGGAAGTCACCCTTTAAATCCCTGCTTCAGTAATCTAATGAGTTTCTGAGGATAACAGATTTTGTACATGGTATTCAGGTTGTCTACTGATTACATCTTATTTGATGGCATTGGAGTGGAAGAGTCATTCCCTAATGGTGTTTAGTCATTTGCTTTCCCTGTTAAGTTGACTGAATTTAAAAACTGTTGGTCAGTAGCAATTTTTTAGTCAATTCTTCAAGAAGGCAAAGAACACTTTTTTTGCTCTTGTTAATATTTTCCCAGAGGCCATCAGTGTAAAGGGGTAGTCATACAATTCCTAAAGCCTAAAGTAAAAATTGTTTTTAGTATTAGTGTTGTCTAGCCAGTATTTTCCACCTTCCTTACATTGCAGCACATGTAGAAAAGAATTGCATTCATACAGCACAATAGAGTAACTGGAAAAGGGTATAACTAACCCATGCACAGCACAGTGTTGTACAGTGAATCGCCAGATAGTCAGGAAGCTCTGACTGGGTTTCTATTAAAATACTGGGAAACACAGTGCTTTCTGTGTATGCTTTTTACTGTGGGCTTATTTAAATATCTTAAATGAGATAACTAAACTAAAAGACAATTCCCTTCATCCTTATTCAGAAGCATTTGCTTATTTAATAGCATTATCTGTATCCCTATGACATATATCAAATATAAATATCTTGATATAATTTACTTACCTTTTTCCTCTTTTAACTCAGTGAATATAAGATCTTTTTTACCCTACATTTGATGAAGGGTGAAAAGACAAATCCACTGCAGGACTACAAATCTTGCAATAATAGTCATGAAGACTCTAAATCAATCTTGCATTAAAATCATAAATCTTAACAAAGGTGCAGTCATTAAAATAATCCAAAACATGTGTAGAATGTTCATTCCAAGCACTTATGCTAATAGCTATGTGATATAATTTATCCTGCTCTTCTTATAAGCAAAGTATCATTCTTCTATTCCTTTAGAAAATCTACAAATTAACTTTCCCTCAATCACACCAAGTTTGCATCCCCACAGAAGACAGATAAATCACTAATTTACCTAATTTATTTATTTATTCTAACTATATTGACTGGTTCTTATTTTGTCTTCATGACACCATATTCAAGGGCTAGCAATGGGGGAGAAGGAAGAGGAGGACTTGAGGTATGGAGAGAGAGAGAAGAGATAGATTAGATTCAAGAATAAAATCAAAATTAAACATAAAATTCCTAATATTCTATATTATAAGACCAGTTAAATATTCATATTCTTAAGAAAAATATGTTCATAACAATATAGTCTCCTAATGATAAATTCTGTATATATATATACACATAAATTTATATGTATATATAAATTTATGTGTATATATATATACAGAAATATATATATAAATGTATTTAAATTTATATATATATACAAATTTAAATGACTATATTCATGAAGAATATATTCATATATAGAATATATTCTGAAGAATAAATTGTTAAGAATTTTTTATAATCAAAAACATGTCTTATGCCTGTCAGTCTTTCCCTCTCTCTGGCCCTTGGTCTTCAGCTGCAGTAGAAACAAAAAGAACGTTATTTAGTAAACTGGGGCAGAAGCAAATTGATCATTACTTGAAAAGTTATCATGAAGACAAAATGAAAACCGGTTAACTAAAATTAATAGAGTTAAAAGAAACAAGGTCATTTGGCAATTTGGTCACTTGGTGAGTTGACTTTTGGCTAATTGACCTAGAGCTCATGTCTCCATAAGCCTTGCTTTTCTAAAGTGACATTAGCCAAACTTTTAATAGAAATTGGCAGGAGCCACGTTATGCTTTGTTTATGTAGATAATGGTCCTCTCATCGGGTCCCCATTATAGCATGTTTTGATATAATCCTCATTTGGGATCAGTTTATTCTTTATATCTTTATTATCTTGTCACCTAGATTTTTTTTCTGTTCATTGAGAACGGATTTACAGAGAGACTCACAATAAATAACCTTCTATCCAAATGATAAATGCAAGAAGCAGATAAGGATTAGGGTCCCTAGAGAATCTTCAATCACCAGCACAACTGGGAGAATGGGGTGAAGCTACCAGAAGTTCCTGCCTTGTGCAGCGGTGAGGAGCCTGTTCTCCTCAGCTAATGTGTGGTGGTGTGGAATTTAGTCAATGAGATGAAAGCCTGCTGGCAGGATCCCTTCTTGCTTTGCTGACGGTTTTCTCTTCCTTTTTTCCTTTCACCCAATAAATTCTGCTCTACTCACTCTTCAAGGTGTCCATATGCCTAATCTTTCCTGGTTGTGTGACAAGAACCCAGTTTTAGCTGAGCTGAGGAGCAAAGTTCTACATTACAAATAGCCTATTATCTCCAAAGTCCACTGAGAAATTGTATTACACTTAATCTATTTTCTTTGAGGGTGACAGGATCCAACCATTTGGCATGTAGATCTTTATTAACAGAACTAATATTTGTTTGCTTTTGCAATTTGAAAGTTCCTTATAATCAGTTTTCTATTGTGTCTGCTGAAATTTTGCTTCTTAGTGGTCCATTTATTTTCTCATTTTTTTAAAAGTAGAAATGGGGCCCTCACTATGTTGCCCAGGCTGGTCTCAAACTCCTGGGCTCAAGTGATCCTGCAGTCTTGGGCTCCCAAAGTGCTGAGATGACAGGCATGAGTGACCACACTCATCCTTAATGTCTCATTTGGTTTTTAAGCAAAAATTCTGCTAATTCTTCATTATAACATTCTATTATAGTTTTTAGAGTGGACATATTCACCTTCATTCTCTCGCCTCTGATATTCTGATAAATATAATTGCCCTGATAAGAATCCTTGTGGTGTGGAAGACTCCTTCCCCAAAGGAGATCCTTATATGCTTAAGTTACATCAATCATAACATGTTTTCTGAGTTCTCTAACTAATTTTATAATCATTAGTTGTTTTTCTCTAACATTCCAGAACTCACATTTCAAAAGCAAATTTTAAATTTAAAATTAAGTATTCACTACCTTTTCTTTTTTTTTTTTCTTTTCAGACAGAATCTAATGCTCTAACCCAGGCTGGAGTGCAGTGGGCTGATCACAGGTCACTGCAGCATCGACCTCCCAGGCTAAAGTGATCTCCTACCTCAGCCTCCTAAGTAGCTTGGAATACAGACACATAATACCATGCCCAGCTAATTTTTTTTTTAAGAGAGGGGGTTCTATTATGTTGGCCAGGGTGGTCTCAAATTCCTAGGCTTAAGGAATCCTCCTGTCTTGGCCTCCCAAAAGTGCTGAGATTAGAAGTGTGAGCCACTGTGTCCAGACTATACACTATATTTTGAAAATATATGCATTAAAATGTTTCATATTACATCTCAATTTTCAAATCAAGATGATAAATAATAAAACATAATTTTCACAGTAGCAGAAAAAAGTAGCAATATCTCTCTTTTTAAAAATGAATTCTGCATTTGCACCTAAAATAAATAAATGACATCAATAAAATATGTAAATAAAATATTTTCTATTAAATATTGATATTATTCTAGTAAATAAAATTTCAGTGTACAATTTGATGTGTAGAAGTTTTAACATTAGCAGTCATGAAGACAAAATAAAAACTGGCTAACCACAATTAATAGACTTAAAAGAAACAAGGTCATCTGGCAAATTAGCCATTTGGTGAATTGGCTCCCACAGTTTTTATTGTGAGGTGCTTGTAAGATCTGAAATATCACCAAAGCAGAATAAGTAGCTTCTTTATCTAATCAGAATAGGTAGAGCAGCTGTTTACAAAAATGCATTTTAAAATGTTCTACCACCTCTTTCTCAGAATTTTGCAAACTGAACTAGCATTTTTTGCCTCTTTTTTAACAGACAAAAGTAGCAGTATTTTAAATGTTAATACACTTTTAATGTCCAAATAAAATAATATGTCATTCTTAGTCATATATATTTATAACTTCTATATATAAAAAAGACACTGAATTTTTTTAATACTCAATTTTGGATCAGCAGTTCCAACTCTAGAAAGATGGCAGAGCAAAAGCAAAGAAAAATCCCTTTGGTTCCAGAAAATCTCCTGAAAAATGGAAGGCTTATCAAGCCCTCAAACCCACCCAAGCAAAGCAGGCACTTTTGGCAAAGAAGGGGCAGAGGAAAGGAAAATGGCTCAAATTTAAGTGATTGGAATCATTCCTACATGATTCTTGGAAGAAGAAACAGGACAAAGTGCATCTCAGATGACTAAAAGTGAAACCTCATGCCTTGGAATTACCAGATAAACATTCCTTGCTCTTTGTTGCACGCATCGAAAGGATTGATGGTGTGAGTTTATTGGTACAGAGAACCATTGCAACACTTCACCTAAAGAAAATTTTTAGTGGTGTTTTTGTAAAAGTCACCCCCCAGAACCTAAAAATGCTGCGTATAGTGGAACCTTAATGTAACATGGGGATTTCCAAATCTGAAGCCTGTCCAGGAGTTCATTTTGAAATGTGGACAAGCCAAGGTCAAGAATAAGACCATCCCTCTGACAGACAACATGGTGATTGAGGAGCACATGGGGAAGTTTGGTGTCATTTGCTTGAAAGATCTCATTCATGAAATTGCCTTCCCAGGGAAGCATTTCCAGAAGATCTTATGGTTCTTGGGCCCTTTCCACCTCTCAGTGGCCCATCATGCTACCAAAAATAGAGTGGGCTTCCTCAAAGAGATGGGCACACCTGGTGATCAGGGTGAACACATCAATCGGTTCATCTGCCAACTGATCTAGACCCAGGTACCAAACTGCAGTAAATTTTTATCAGTGAAGTGGAAGCATATGTTTTTGTTTTGGGGGGAATTTTTATCAAGTATCTTCAGAGAATATTATTTTCTGCTTTATCTTCAAAAACTGGAAACAAAGGTTCAAAGAAAAGATAGTAGCTGGCTGGGCACGGTGGCTCACACCTATAATCCTAGCACTTTGGGAGGCCAAGGCAGGTGGATCACCTGAGGTCAGGAGTTCAAGACCAGCCTGATCAACATGGAGAAACCCCATCTCTACTAAAAATATAAAAATTAGCCAGACATGATGGTGCATGCCTGTAATCCCAGCTACTCAGGAGGCTGAGGCAGGAGAATTGCTTGAACCCAGGAAGGCAGAGGTTGCAGTGAGCCGAGATCAGGCCACTGCACTCCAGCCTGGGCAACAAGAGTGAAACTCCATCTCAAAAAAAGAAAAAAAAATATGGTAGCTTATGTTCATGGCAAGCACCTCTCATCACAGTCCAGTTCCAAGGAAAACTTTCAGCATTTTCTACACTGGCTGCCACCTCGTCTGAAATCAGCACAGTCCATGGACGGAGGAGTCCTGCCTTGTTGCATCTTCTATCCTAGTGTTTAATGTTGGTAAATGAGTAATTCTAGCATTTGTACAAGGCTCCCTAAGACTCCTGCAGCAGTCGACCAAACCTAGAGACAATTGAGTCTGGAGATACCTGGGGCCTTATTTTGAAAAAGACTTGAAGTACACATAGGAAGAAAGGCACAAAAATAAATGTTCACTTGTCCCTGCTGTCACACACACAAAAAAATATTCAACTTTCATCTAATACGAGAATTGAAATTGGAAAGGCTAGTACAAACATAGTTAATATAAATAGCTTTATATTGAATTATTCATGGGTCTAATGTAGAAAAGACTTGGTCCCAACTGTGGAACTATTGCTGAGTCATATTTTTATTGTCTATACCATAAAAATATTGTACTTATGAATATAAGATGTTGACATTCCCCTGTCCACAATGACAGAAAGGGAGAACCAACTAGGGAAATTAGATCAAACTTACGGTTTAAGTGAGGTGTTTATTGAAGACAGGTCTGGACCTAGAGTAATAAGACTTTAAACAGGCAATCATCCAAATAAATATTCTTCAAAAATGTACTTGATTTGTATTGATGGGAGCAGTTTTAGTTAATGGAATACTACTCTAGCTGATAAGTGTGAACGAAATCCAAGTAGAATTATGTTAAAAAATAAAGAAAGAGATACTTGATATGATTTCAATCTTCTTAAATTTGTTAAGACTTGTTTTTTGGCCTAACATATGAGCTATAGTGGAGCATATCATGCTTGAGAAAATGTGTGTTCTGTTGCTTTGGATAGAATGTTCTATGTATGTCTGTTAGTATTTAACTTTTGAAAATTATAATGTGTCATAGTATGATCTTTTTGGGGTCATCCTATTTGTTCTCTGGGCTTCCTGAATTGTATTTCTATTTCCTTCCCCAGGTTTGAGAAGAAGATGGGAAAGTGCAGCCAAGTATAAAAATGCCTCTTAAAACCAGTTGGACTGTGATAAAAAGCAGAGGAAAGGGATAGTAACTGGTGAAAGATGTGTTGCTTGAGTTCTGTTTATGATAGGGGTAGTATTATACTAATGCACGAGGAAAAGAAAACGAGGCTTTTCTACCCCATCTTTGCATGTAACTTGAAAGAAGAATAGAATACTAAAAAGAAAGGCTTGAGGTCCAGGATGAGCAAGGAGGTTATAACAGAGTATCCAGCTGTCTTAAATGACTTCAAATTCTCATGGAGAGGTGCACCATAATTCAGAATACTAAAATAATTTATCATCAAAATGCCATATTGTTGACACCAATTCTTAAAAACATACAAAAATACCCAAAGAGGAAATCTGGTAAAATGTTCTTTCAATTGCCCATAGTTAAAGATGGATTCTGCAGAGCCGTGAGCTCAAAATCTCTGATACGCAAAATGCTAACCTATTGATCACTGAAAACAGGGTGTGTAAATGTTTTCAAAAAGAATACAAAATTATCAGGCCCCAGCCTGTGGTCACTTAGAATAAATTGTGTAGATTTTACTTTACTTCATTCTTTGATAGAGCACTAGACTAGCAAGTCAAAAAACTGTGATACATCCGACGAGTTTGATAAACTACACTCCACAGGCAAAATTCAGCTGGCTGCTGATTTTTGTTTAAATCAACTGCTATCAGAATAAAGCCATGTTGGCCAGGTGCAGTGGCTCACACCTTTAATCCCAGCACTTTAGGAGGCCAAGGCAGGCAGATCACAAGGTCATGAGTTTGAGATCAGCCTGGCCAACACAGTGAAACCTCGTCTCTACTAAAAATACAAAAATTATATGGGCATGGTGGCAGGCACCTGTAATCCCAGCTACTTGGGAGGCTGAGGCTGGAGAATCACTTGAACCCAGGAGGCGGAGATTGCAGTGAGCCAAAATTGCGTCATTACACTCCAGCCTGGGCAACAAGAGCAAAACTCCATCTCAAAAAAAAAAATTAATAAAGCCATGCTTATTTGTTTGCGCTTATATAAGAGAGTATGATTCTGTTCTGTCTCTCTCTTTCTCTTTCTCTCTCCTCTTTTGGCTATGGACTGAATGTTTGTGTCTCCCCAAAATGCATATGTTATAGCCCTGACCATTAATGTGGCTGTAATTAGGCCTCTTAAAGAAGTTAAATGAAGTCATATGGGTAGTTCTCTGATCCAATAGGATTGGTGTCCTTAAAAGAAGACACACCAGAGAGCTTGCTTGCTGTGTTCCCTCACACTCACAAACCAAGAAAGGCCATGAAGACATAGCAAGCAGGTTTACAAGCCAGAAAGAGGCCTCACCAGGAATCTAATGGACTGGCACCTCAATCTGAGACTCCAAAACTGTCAGGAAATATATTTTTGTTTTGTAAGCCACTCAGTCTATGGTACCTTGTTGTCATAGCGCAAACCAACTAATTCATTCTTTCTCAACTGATGAGGAACTAAGGCCTCCAACCAGATTCTCAAGCCCCAGACAAGCATTCAGCTGACTGAACACCTGGCCAACATTTTGCCTGAAACCTTATGAAAGAGCCTGAGCCAGACTACTCCAACTAAACCCCTCCCAGGTTCCTGCTGCTCAGAAACTGTGTGATAGAAGATTTTTTTGTTTGTTTAAGCTAGTAAGTTTTTATTTCTTATGAATCATGTTTATTAACCTTACAAATCAATCCAAGACTAGCTCATTTGTATGTCTACTCTTTCCCACAAATCACCTTTAAATCTCAAGTTGTTGAGAATAAAAATATTTAGGACATATTTTAAAATGTTTCAACTCTCTTTTTCCTCCACTTCATCTTCCACACTGTCAGCAGTTTTTTTAATACAAATTTTTAATACAAATTTTGCCCCCATTGCATTCCTACTTAAAATCCTTTGGTAGCTCTCTATTATCTACAGTTGAAAACCCAGACTTTTCAGAAGAGCAAACTATGTTCCTCCATGGTCTGACTCCACATTTTTCCTATGCATTATTCATCTGGCCATAACAGTTCCAGATTCTTGTTTTGCTTGATAAAAAGCTCTCCAAGCAAAAGAACATAGTCTCATTCATTATTGTTTTTCCATGGCCCAGTGCCTGGCATATGGTTGATGCTAAATAAATTCTTTCTGCTCAGTCAAAAATGATCCATGTTGCTTCCTTCAAATTTCTTTTCTGTCTCCCTTTACCAAAAATCTATTATCTAATCACCACCTTTCAAACCCAGTGTCATCTTTCTTCTTGATTCCTAATCTTATAGAAATAGTATAAGATGTTCTCCAAATATTTATAGCATTTATATTATATTATAAAATTGTGATAACATTCAAGTCTTCCTAAGTGGACATAGAATAGGTGTCATCATTCATTTTTCTTGTCCTTAAGGATTGTTGAATCAAACTGAAATCCTTAGCCCTATACCTTGAAACTTTGGATTCAAAGATCCACGTCACATTGTGTCCTGAGTCTCCTTACATCAGCCCTCTCGGCCTCACTGAGGGGAACCCTCCAATTTAAATTTCTCATTTTCTCCCTGATTTGGCCTACATTAAAATATTGTGCCTCTCCAGGTGGCATAACTCCTCAGTTTTGACTAGTTGCCTTCTGTGGCTCCCCTATAAGACCCTAGCCCTGACTTAAATATCAACCTAGAGAACACAAGCTTCATTTATATTCTTCATTCCCACTACCCCTCCTCTTAGGTTAGAGAGCCATAGAAAGAATCACCCACTGACCATTTCCCTGGCTCCCAAGAACTGACTACTGCTTGACTTTCAGCTCACTCACTGTGGTCCACTCATCAAATTTAGTATTAGATAGCAGCTGTAGCTGCATTAAAACTGAGCCTGTTAGTACCTTGAACAATAGGGATGTCTGGCCTTGTTCTGTGAAGTCAACCATTATAGTCAGGTCTTCTTATGTTCAGCTCTAAAGATAAGAAACAAAGCCATTTCCTCTCCTTTTTTCTTTTTATCCACCAACTCTGAGCCGCAAAAAGCACAGAGCATCAATCATGCTTTGCACAAAGTTATCTCAAATTTTGGCAAACAAGTCTCAGCAAGGCATTTGACAAAGTCTTTTCTGGCATTATCACACATATGAAAAAGGCAGAGATGTAAGTTATATGCAGGAACAATCAAGTGGACAAATATATAGTTAAGTATTCATACCCAAAGGTACTAAACATTGTGCTATGTGTCATTCTGGAGTTTTCTAGTCGCATGTCACATAGCTCAGTCTTCAGTCTTTCCCCCTTCAATGTTTTTATTCCTACTGAGAATAACATTACAAACTTTACTATTTTTTTTCACATAGCCAAGTCATTGGAAATGCATTAGAGAATTGGATCATGATTCCATAAAATCTCTGAATGTTAAAATAATATACCATATATTTTCAAGGTGAAATTTAATTAGAAAGATGTAAAATCCTTCACTTGGATAAATGTTAATGCATAATTTCAAGGTGGAGACTATGATTTAATGACAGACCTTATGAAAAGAGTAAAGGGTTTTCATTATATACAATTCCCTAATATGTAAGTACTTTTGTTTGGCTCATGATTTCATTTGCATAGAAGAGACTCCAGTACAAAGTAGGCATTCAATAAATACTGCCTGAATGAAGGAGTCAGGTACAAGTTCCATTTACTACAAAAAGCTATTAAAAGCTTAGGCTGCATTAATAGAAATACAGACAATAGAACAAGAGAGGAGGCAGTCCTGTTCTGTTCTCTACAGCTAGACCATGGTTATATTAGGTTTATGTCCAGTTCTAAACAATATACTTTAGAGTGGATGTATAAAGCAGGATTACTCAGAAGAAAGTTGCCAAAGTTACAATGACACTCATTTTAGAGCAGAAATCCCAAAAAACATGACTCAAGGTGAGGCAGCAGGGTGACTGTCTTTAAATGTACAAAGATCCATCTATGGAGGGGAAGGGTTAGCCTCATACTGGTAGTGCGAATAGGCAGAACGGAAATAAGTGTTGAGAAGAAAGAATTCAGATCAACATAGAAGATTTTCTAAAACTATTTAAAGTCGTATTTAAAGACCTAGACCTATTTAAAGACGCCAGAGATGTCTTAAGAACTAGGAAGTTCCTATCTTTGGAAGTGGTAATAGATAGCCAGTAGTCAAAAATGTTAGAAGGAGGAATAAGAACATCATAAATCATAAGCCTGCAAAATATTTAAGATACCTCCAATACTTTATTCTTTAAATAACTGCAAAACAAGATAATATCAAAGATGAAACAATGTTCTTACAACTCACAGAAACCATAAAAATAAAGCAAAAAATACAAGTTCATTTACCAGTAGGTCATATGTATCTTAAGAATATGGACCATCCTGGCCAACATGGTGAAACCCCCGTCTCTACTAAAAATACAAAAAAATTAGCCAGGCGTGGTGGCACGCACCTGTGGTCCCAGCTACTTGGGAGGCTGAGGCGGAAAAATTGCTTGAACCCAGGAGGCGGAGGTTGCAGTGAGCTGAGATTGTACTACTGCACTCCAGCCTGGTGACAGAGCAAGACTCCGTCTCAAAAAATAAATAAATAAATAAATAAAATAAAGAATACGGGCCTGAAAAAATGTGATGAATTAGAACAATATAGTGTTATGAATGTACTTGATTTTCAGCTGATATTTTCTCTATACTTATAAAAAATAGACAAAACTTTAAAATATTTTATTGTAATGATTTATTAATGTACTAATAAAAATGGTAATGAACATGATAAATTTTCAAAATATTTATGTGAAAAGTGACCTTGGTTGTTAAGATATAACTTAAGCCAACTCTCTTTTTTCTCTTTTCTTTTTTGAGGCAGAGTCTCATTGTCGCCCAGGCTGGAGTGCAATGGCGTGATCACAGCTCAAAGCAGCCTAGACCTCCTGGGCTCAATCAATCTTCCCACCTCAGCCTCCTAAGTAGCTGGGACCACAGGCGTGTGCCACCACGCCCTGATAATTTTTGTATTTTTTGTAGAGACAGAGTTTTGCTGTGTTGTCCAGGCTGGCCTTGATCCACCTGCCTCAGCCTCCCAAATTGCTGGAATTACAAGCATGAGCCACCATGCCCAGCCTAAGCTAATTCATTATTACAAATCTCCAAAGTATCTGTCTAGATGCTGATTAAACACCTACAGTGTTGAGATATTTATAACCTCAATCCATTTTGAAATCAGGTATAATTGTTAGAAGTTATTTTATGTTGTCATTCACCTATTCATCCTACTCCTGTCCTCCAGAGCTTCACAAAATTACTCCAAACCTTGCCACACATTACCTTTTTACAAATAATCACAGACAGCAAGTCCCTAATTCATTCTCCAAGTAAAATATCTTCAATTCTATCATGGCTGTTGCCAGAGAGTGTCCCAAAAACACACTGCCTAGCCATATGCACTCTTCAATTTGATTAAAGAACGTCCTGAGGTGATTTTTTCAGAACAGAACACAATACTCTGGTGAGTTCTTTCCAGGATGAAATTGAGAAGCTCTGTTCCAGTCTTCACCATGGATATTCAACTTTTATTATGGAAGATCACAAAAAAAAACCCTGATATATTGAGCATATTTTCAACTAAAATACCTCTCACTACTTAATATAAATGATCATATTACCTGGTAGTGGTACTGATCAACACAAGGAGATATATAAGTAGTGCAATAGGTCCCCAATATATTGTTTTTAAAAACATGGGAAGTATAACTGAATCAGTCAATAATGTGTTGGAGGCACATATCATCACCATTTACAGATGAGACACAGATTAAAGGACTTGTTCAAGGTTACATAGTCAAGAAGAAACAGAAATGAGTCCAGAGTTATCTAAATCTAAGTGCTATATTTCTCACTTCACCATGTTTCTATATGTTTTCCATGATCTCTATAGCATAATTTGTAACAGATAAAATTATCCATAGAGTAGTATGGAATTAGAGTAAGAAATAAATTTACTTTTTATGCATTTCTTTATTTTTTGAGACAGGGTCTCACATATCACCCAGGCTGTAGTGCAGTGGCACTACACAGCTCACTGCAACCTTGACCCTCTGGACTCAAGTGGTCTTCCCACCTCAGCCTCCCGAGTAGCTGGGACCACAGCCAAGCGCCACAACATTCAACTAATTTTTTTGATTGTTTCACTTTGTAGGGATGAGTTCTTGCCATATGGGTCTCTAACTCCTGGCCTAAAGCAACAGGTTTACAGGCATGAGCTACCGTGCCCAGCCAAGAAATAGGTTTAAACATATAACTCTGTTGCTTGTTTTTTACCTTTCTGCATACATCTTAAAAATATCTGAACAAAAGATTTGGGGCTTGTTTAGTACTTCCCAAGAACAAGATTCTTCTTATAATATTTAAAAAAGAAATGATAATTCAAATTGTCAGGTGATTTTTTCTTAAGAGTCTAGACTGATGACAGTAGCATTTTATGCTAAGGCTTAACATGATAAACAAAATAAGAATAATTATGTGGTTGAACTAAAAATTATGATCTATGGATTCAAAATTCATTAGCATTGACCTAAAAGCCATTTAAAAGATTGAAAGTGATACCAGCTTTCACCAGCTTTTCAGTTCCTTTCCAAAAGGGAATCGATAGATCCATTAGAGCCATAAACCTATGTAACCAGAGAGGGTTCAAATGCGATCCTGCCTGACACACACTGTGCCTGTTGCCTGGAAAGTAAGAGGAAGGTCCCTGAACTAGAGAACTCAAGGAACTTCATATGTGTAATTTATACACCACCCAATGGCCCCAAAAGTCCTATTTTCTTGTAAGCTCAGAGACAGGTAGGTGCATCTACAATGATTTTTATTCATTGCTGAGATATATTGTGGGATTATATCACAAAGTTCACTTGATAGAAAACCATACTCCCTCTGAATTCACTGAGATATCTGTGTCCAGTTCTGTTGCAAATTTATAGAGAAAAAAAAAGTACAAATCTGTCATTTCCACATAGTAAATATCCCTGAAGATGAGGAACTCTAGTCTGGTATGTCAGGGTGACCATCATGGTTAGGAAAAGATGCTTATTTTATAATACAATTAGCTAGAATAGCTCAATCTCTTGCTTTCCTGGATGATGACACTCTCCATGGTCATCTGAAGGTCTAGCATTTTACCTTGTCATATTTTATTGCATTCTCTTTCATTCTGTTCTCAGGAGCCTCATTTGGCCCTGTTTGGCCTTGATCTGCACTGCACAAACTGAAAACAATTTCTCACATAAAATATTTATTTGGCTGTGGAAGTAAGTTTTCCCTTATAGTTTTATTCTCTCAAAGATAATCAAGGAAGAAGCACTCTTGTCCCTGAAATATTTAATCACTATTCCTCTAAAGATGGGTATCTTGCAACAACCACAAAAATTTATTTCCCCCAATTTATTTTGGAATACTTTGAAATCATGAAAACAGCATTTTATATAAAATCAGAATGTGTGACCTTGAATCCAATCTCTGACACTAGCTTGCTAA
Organism: Cacajao melanocephalus; assembly: GCA_963573385.1. Classification (NCBI taxonomy): domain Eukaryota; kingdom Metazoa; phylum Chordata; class Mammalia; order Primates; family Pitheciidae; genus Cacajao; species Cacajao melanocephalus. The sequence continues at coordinate 18,191 of CAUYLG010024286.1, forward strand.
AAGTACCTTCACTTCTCTACTCTGAAACTGGGTTTTGTTTCCTTTTGGGTATGAAAACAATACCCATTTCAGAACTATTGTGATGATAAAATTAGATAAATTACATGAAAGAAAGGGGTATTCATAATGTGTGAATTTTCTACCTAGAGATATAACTTTTGTGAATAAGGCTATTGACTTCGTAAATCCTCAGAATTGCAAACATATATAATGTGTTTATCCAAGAAAAATTATTATCCAGAAAAGTAAAAGCCAATATACTAACAGAGAGTGGTAATATCTCTATTGAGTATATTATTTTTATTAATGTTTATTTGGCAGATTATGATTGCATACATTTAGGATGTGCAATGTTACATTTTGATATATTATGCAATGTGACATGACTAAATCAAGCTTATCAATATATCCATCACCTCACTTATCATATTTTGTGGTGAGATATTTGAAATTTACTCAGTATTTTGAAATACACAATATATGGTTATTCACTATAGTCACCCTGCTCTCCAATATATCACAAAGCTTAATACCCCTGCTTAACAAAAACGTTGTACCCCTTGACCAACAACTACTCAACTATTCATTTTGTTTAATATTTTGTTGAATATTTTTGCATTTAGGTTCATCAGGTATATTGGCCTATAATTTTCTTTTCTTTTAGCACCATAGTCTGGTTTTGGTATCAGGGTAATGCTGGCCTATTGCAAGAGAGCATGTCCAGGAGAAAACCCTTTTACAAAACCATCAAATCTCATGAGATGTATTCATTATCACAAAAATAGCACAGGAAAGATTCACCCCCATCTTTCAATCACCTCCCACCAAGTCTCTCCTACAACATATGGGAATTATGGGAGCTACAATTCAAGATGAGATTTGGGTGGGGACACAGCCAAACCACATCAAATCCATAGTTTTTCCCAGTAAACACTGGCAAAATACAATAAAACATGCCATCATACTTCTCTTATATTCAAAGAAACTGAGTTACTTGGTATGATTTACTTTAAGTAAACCTCTGTTTTAATTTGAATTTTAATTTTGCTATTTCTGTCAACATAGTAATTTTTATACTATATTTTATCTGTATTAATGTTGTACTGAACCGAGCATAGAAAGTCAACACCAAGACAAAAGTAGGCCAAATTGTAGGGTCTTTATTGCCGGCGGCCATGGAGGACTCACATCTCTCCAACCCATGGCCCCGAAAAGGAGGGTGTCAAGACCTTTTATACCCCTAAAACCACCTGGAGTGAGCGTGATGGGCGGGGGTGGGGGTGAGGAGCTTCATACATTCCGAGGACTAGGGGACTTTTGACATTCTGATTGTTACTTAAGCGGTTAACAAAAGTCAAAATAAGCATTTGTTTACACATTGTCTGGGCAGGGTGGAAATTATAAGTCACAGGGGCCAAGATGGCCTGGGTTTGGACTGCTT
>CAUYLG010024287.1:0-14515 GCA_963573385.1 Cacajao melanocephalus
TCACGCCTGTAATCCTAGCACTTTGGGAGGCCAAGGTGGGTGGATCACCTGAGGTCAGGAGTTCAAGACCAGCCTGGCCATCATGGTGAAACCCCATCTTAAAAAAAAAAAAAAAAAAAATTAATCACATCAACCTCCTAATTTGTAATCAAGACCAATCGTAAGACTACTTAAGGCCTTTTCTAGACTCTTCCAAAACAATGCTGATTCTCTTCGCCTTTTTTTTGAGACAGCATTTCACTCTGTCGCCCAGGCTGGAGTGCAGTGGCACGATCTCAGCTCACTGCAACCTCTGCTTCCTGGGTTCAAGTAATTATCTTGCCTCAGCCTCCTGAGTAGCTGGGACTACAGGCATGCACCACCATGCCTGGCTAATTGTTGTATTTTTAGTAGAGATGGGGTTTCACCATATTGGCCAGGCTGGTCTTGAACTCCTGACCTCGTGATCCACCCACCTTGGCCTCTGAAACTGCTGGAATTACAGGCATGAGCCACTGCACCCAGCCTTTTTTTTTTTTTGAGAGAGAGTCTCACTCTATCGCATAGGCTGGAAATTTTGGCTCACTGCAACCTCCATCTCCTAGGCTCAAGTGATTCTACTGCCTCAGCCTCCCACTGAGTAGCTGAGACTACAGGCACATGCCACCACACCTGGCTAATTTTTGTATTTTTAATAGAGAAGCGATTTTACCATGTTGGCCAGGCTGGTCTTGAACTCCTGACCTCAAGTGATCCAGCCGCCTTGGCCTCTCAAAGTGCTGGGATTACAGGTGGAAGCCACCACACCTGGCTGTCTCCCCATTTCTGACCTGACAATTGAGGGCTTTTTTTACTACAGATCGGTGGTCAGGGGGAGAGAGGGAGGCAAACTTTCTGTAAAGGGCCAGAGAGTAAATATTTTAGGCTTGTTGGTCCAGACAGTCTCCATCACAACCCCTCAGCTGTGGTGCTTTGGGGAAAAGTAGTCACAGACACATAAGCAAACGGGCATGTCTGTGTTCCAGTAAAGCATGATTTAGGGGAACAGGGGGTGGGCTGGATTTCACCCCGGGGCCAAGCGTTGCTGGCCCTGTTGCTGTTTCGTCATAAAACTGTCTCTTCAAGTACATCGTCATCGCCAGGGGAACAAGACCACGTGCTGATTTCTGGAACACTTCTCCCAGCCTGGGCCTTCCCCACTCCCTCCACATTTCCTAACTGGTTTCCAGGTGACGTCGTGATACTGTCTTTTAAACCAGCGGTCCCCACCCTTTTTGGCACCAGGGACCGATTTTGTGGAAGACAATTTTTCCATGAATGGTGGGAAGGGGTGGGGGGTTGTTGGTTTCAGGATGATTCAAGTGCATTACAATTACTGTGCATTTTATTTCTATTATTATTATTATTTTGAAATGAAATCTCACTCTGTCACCCAGGCTGGAGTGCAGTGGCACGATCCCCGCTCACTGCAACCTCCGCCTCCTGGGTTCAAGCAATTCTTGTGTCTCAGCCTCCCGAGTAGCTGGGACTACAGGCGTGCGCCACCACATCCGGCTAATTTTTTGTTTTGTATTTTTAGCAGAAACGGTTTCACCATATTGGCCAGGGTGGTCTTGAACTCCTGACCTCAGGATCCACCTGCCTCGGCCTCCCAAAGTGCTGGGATTACAGACGTGGCCACTTTATCTCTATTATTATTACATTGTAATACAAAATAAAGCAATTATACAAATCACCATCATGCAGAATCAGTGGGAGCTGTGATCTTGTTTGCCTGCAGCTAGATGGTTCCATCTGGGGCTAATGGGAGACAGTGACAGAACATGAGGCATTGGATTCTCGTAAGGAACGCGCAACCTAGATCGCACGCATGCGCAGTTCACAGGATTCGCGCTCCTATGAGAATCTAATGCTGCTGCTGATCTGCAGGAAGCAGAACTCAGGCGGTAATGCCAGCGATGGGGAGCGGCTGTAAAAACAGATCAAGGGGCCGGACGCAATGGCTCACACCTGTAATCCCAGCACTTTGGGAGGCCGAGACAGGTGGATCACGAGGTCAGGAGTTTGAGACCAGCCTGGCCATCACGGTGAAACCCCATCTCTACTAAAAATACAAAAATTAGCTGGGCATAGTGATGCACGCCTGTAATCCCAGCTACCTGGGAGGCTGTGGCAGGAGACTCGATTGAATCTGGGAGGTGGAGGTGGCAGTGAGCCAAGATAGTGCCAGTGCACTCCAACCTGGGTGACAGAGCGACACTCCGTCTCAAAAAAAAAAAAAAGAAAAAAGAAAAAACAGAAGAAGCTTCACTTCCTTGCTCACTGCTCACCTCCCACTATGCAGCCTGGTTCCTAACAGGCCACAGACCAGTACTGGTCCATGGCCCAGGAGTTGGAGACCCCTGCTTTAAACCAAAGACGTGAAGGACGTGGAATACTCACCACTTAATATCCTGTCCATATCAGCAAGAGTTAGTTTGTGGTGATGAAATTTGCAATCCTTTAGAAATCTCCAGAAGTGAAGCTTTGTCATCAGAAAGGTATTATCCAGAGAGTGGTCGCATCCCAGGCTGCTATAAAAGCTGTAGATTCTTCTTAATTCTGTAATATTTCTTAAGACAGCATATTCTACCTGAAAGGAAGAAAGCCATGCATGTCTTAATCCTGTGGAGTAAGAACAAAAGGCAGCCAGGCGCAGTGGCTCAAGCCTGTAATCCCACCACTCTGGGAGGCCAAGGCAGGAGGATCACCTGAGGTCAGGAGTTCGAGACCAGCCTGGCCAAGATAGTAAAACTCCATCTCTACTAAAAACACAAAATTAGCTGGGAATGGTGGCAGGCGTCTGTAATCCCAGCTACTCAGGAGACTAAGGCAGGAGAATCACTTGAACCTGGGAAGTGGAGGCTGCAGTGAGCCAAGATCGCACCATTGCACTCCAGCCTGGGTGACACAGCAAGACTCTGTCTCAAAAAATAAAGAGAAAACTCAATTCAATTGAATAAACATGTATAGTCTACCTGACCTAAAGCATTGTTCTACACCTGGCACAGTGGCTCATGCCTATAATCCCAATGCTTTGGGAGGCCAAGCCAGGCAGATCACCTGAGGTCAGGAGTTCGAGACCACCTTGGCCAACATGGTAAAACCCCGTCTCTACGAAAGTACAAAAATTAGCCAGGCATAATGACAGTTGCCTGTAATCCAAGCTACTCAGGAAGCTGAGGCAGGAGAATTGCTTGAACCCAGGAGACAGAGGTTGCAGTGAGCCGAGATCATGACACTGCACTCCAGCCTGGGCGACAGAGCGACACTCTGACTCAAAAAAAAAAATATATATATATATATATATATTCAACAGGTGACAGCAGCTGCCAACTATATTTCCCTAGGATGAAATTCATAGCAATAAAAAGGATTTTACCTGCCTCTTTTCTTCAGGTTGGACTGTCTCAGGGTACATGTTCAGGAGGAAATTTAAATCCAGCTCAACGCTTGATCCCAACACAGAATGACTTTCACTGCCATCGAGCTTTCTGATCAGTTCTAATGAATAAAGGCAAATACAGGGGATGATTATAGTTTGGTGGTTTTGTTTTGTTTCATTTTTTGTTTTTTTGAGACAGGACCTCACTCTGTTGCACAGGCTGGAGTGCAGTGGCACAACCTCAGCTTACCACAAACTCCGCCTCCCAGGCTCAAACAATCCACACCTCAGCCTCCTGAGTAACTGGGACTACAGACATGTGCCATTACAGCCAGCTAATTTTTCTATTTTTTGTTGACACAGGGTTTCACCATGTTGCCCAGGTCTTGAACTCCTGAGCTCAAGCGATCCACCTACCTTGGCCTCCCAAAGTGCTGAGATTACAGGCATGAGCCACCACACCCATCCTTGGAGGTAATTATGAAAAGCAATGTTAAAATTTCTCAATGTTATGTCACAATGATTTTTCACCAAATTGAGATACAAGAGTATGCCAAAAACCTGCTAAGAAAGCAGGTGGCACACTGGCTCATGCCTGTAATCCCAGCACTTGGGGAAGCCCAAATGGGAGGTTAAGGCTGCAGTGAGCTATGAACGTACCACATCACTCCAATTTGGGTGACAGAGAGATCCTATCTCTAAAAAAACATTTTTTTAAAGCAGTTGCAAGCCAGGCACGATGGCTTGCACCTGTAATCTCAACATTTTGGGAGGTTGAGGCAAGATGACTGCTTGAGGACAGGAGTTTGAACCAGCCTCAACAACATAGCGAGACTCTGCCTCTTCAAAAAGTTTAAAATCATCCAGGCATGGTGGTGCACACCTGTATTCCCAGCTAACGGGGAGGCTGAGCCCAGGAGTTTGAGGCCGTAGTGAACCGTGAGCGTATCACTGCATTCCAGCCTGGGTGACAGCATGAGACTTTTTCTAAAATTAAAAAAAAAAAAAAAAAAAAAAAAAAAAGAAGTTCCTCACAGAGGACTCCTGTTTTCTGAAGTGTTTGGTATATTTTCACGAGTGGACACCATGGATAAAAACAGATGAATATTATTTCAACAAGTGAATGCTTCCTACCGGCACCCTTAGACAATCTTTGGGCAACTCCTGAAGACAGGTCCTGGCAGCTGATAAATTCAACTTCGAGATCTGGAAACCCAGCTATGTGGTCATTGGAGAATTTGCCTTCGAACACACGCCCGTTCTTGAAAGTTAATCGGCCCTGCAGACAGAGAAACAACTTTGTGCAGTTTAGAAAGAGTTTTTGCCAAGCACCATGGCTCACACCTGTAATCCCAACACTTGGGGAGACCGAGGCGGGTGGATCACCTGAGGTCGGGAGTTTGAGACCAGCCTGACCAACATGGAGAAACCCTATCTCTGCTAAAAATACAAAATTAGCTGGGCATGATGGTGCATGCTTGTAATCCCAGCTACTCGGGAGGCTGAGGCAGGAGGATCGCTTGAACCCAGGAGGCGGAGGTTGTAGTGAGTCAAGATCGCACTACTCCACTCCAGCCTGGGCAACAAGAGCAAAACTTCATCTCAAAAAAAAAAAAAGAAAGAAAAAGTTTTCTTAGAAAAACACTGGTAAATGTACATGAATAGCTTTTTCAAGAGTTTGGAGCTTTTTGTTTAAAGATATGCACTTACTCCACATATCATCAGACTCCTGGGGTCTCACACATTGTGTAAGTCCTCTCTCTCTTCCTCTTCTTCCTATGCCTCCTCCTGCTCCTCCCCTCTCTCTCTGTATCTGCCCCACAACCTTTCTCCAATTTTAAGCACCTCTAGGCCACAGAATGTGTCTTATTAAACTAGGCTACTGACCAGCAGAATGCCCATCACACAATAGAGACTACCTGATTTTTTTTTTTTTTTTAAGACAGAGTCTCGCTCTGTCACCCAGGCTGGAGTGCAGTGGTATGATCTCGGCTCACTGCAACCTTCGCCTCCTGGGTTCAAGCAATTCTCTTTCCTCAGCCTCCCAAGTAGCTGGGATTACAGGTGCCCACCTCCATGCCTGGCTAATTTTTGTATTTTTAGTAGAGACGGGGGTTTCACCATGTTGCCCAGGCTGGTCTCAAACTCCTGACCTCAAGTGATCCGTCTGCTTTGGCCTCTCAAAGTGCTGGGATTACAGGCGTGAATCACCTCGCCTGGCCAAGACTCCCGGAGATTTGTCAAACCCAGGTCAATAGACAGTTACTGATTCAAAAGTGGGCAAATGACCCAACTTGGCTCTGTAAAATCAAAGACATTTGTAAAGAGCTTTTGTAAAAAGTTCCTCATTTTTGGGCCAGGCACAGTGGCTCATGCCTGTAATCTCAGCGTTTGGAAGGTCAAGGTGGGTGTATCACAAGGTCAAAAGATCGAGACCATCCTGGCTAACATGGTGAAACCACATGTCTACTAAAAGTACAAAAATCAGCCTGGCATGGTGGCACACACCTGTAGTCCACATTCGGGAGGCTGAGGCAGGAGAACAGCTTGAACCCAGAGGCAGAGATTGCAGTAAGCCAAGACTGCGCCACTGCACTCCAGCCTGGGCGACAGACCAAGACTCCAACTCAAGAAAAAAAAAAAAAGTTCCTCCTTTTATTCTAGATAGTATGGTACATGGATGTGAAGGCTGGAACCACAGCAGCCATCCTGCAGTCATGAGGGAGGAAAACCCGCAAGGGTAAAAGTGACACAGTGGGAGATATTGTGGATAGATGGAAAAGAAATCCTGACAGCACTGAGCTGCTGAGTCAAACCAACCCTGAAGCCTACATTATTCTGTATTATACATGGTAGATGACAATAGATTGTCTGTTACTTGCAAACCAAAACCACCCTCACACACACACACGCACACCAAAAACTAATTAAATAACCACTATATATACAGGAAATCAAGGACCATTGAAAATATTTTGTCAGGAACAGTGGCTCATGCCTGTAATCCCAGCACTTTGCGAGGCCGAGGTAGGAGGATCACTTGAGGCCAGGAGTTCAAGACCAGCTTGGCCAACATCATGAAACCTCCATCAGTACTGAAAAAAAAAAAAAATAAGAAAAAGGAAAGAGCCTGGGGGTAGTGGCAGGTGCCTGTGATCCCAGCTACTGGAGAGGCTGAGGCACAAGAATCGCTTGAACTCAGGAGGTGGAGCTTGCAGTGAACCAAGATGGTACCACTGCACTCCAACCTGGGGGACAGAGCAAAACTCAATCTCAAAAAAAAAGAAAAAAAAGAAAAAAAAAAGTCATGTAATCACCTTAGCAAAACAGTTAAGTTATCCTATGCAAAACGGATAATGCAATTTAATGGAGAATGACATGATGCCTTTTGTGAAAAAGAGTTCTGGAGACAGATGGTGGTGATGGTTGTACAACAATGTAAATGTACTTAATACCAACGAGTTGTGCATTTACAAATGGTTAAGATGGTAATTTTTTTTTTTTTTTTTTTTGAGATGGTGTTTCGCTCTGTTGCCCAGGTTGGAGTGCAGTGGCATGATCTCAGCTCACTCCAACCTCCACCTCCCAGGTTCAAGTGATTGTCCTGCCTCAGCGTCCCCAAGTTGCTGCGACTACAGGTGCACACCACCATTCCCGGCTAAATTTTTTTGTATTTTTCATAGAGAGAGGGTTTCACCATGTTGGCCAGGCTGGTATGGAACTCCTGCCCTCAGGGGATCTGCCCACCTTGGCCACCCAAAGTGCTGGAATTACAGGCATGAGCGACCACACCCTGCCAAGATGGTAACTCTTAACTGTACTTTACCACAATTAAAATTAGAAATCTAGAGTGCCTATATTTACATCAGACAAAATAGACCTCAGAGAAATGAAAATTACCAGGGTTGGCCAGGCATGGTGGCTCACGCTTATAATCCCAGCACTTTGGGAGGCTGAGGAGGGGTGGATCACCTGAGGTCAGGAGTCTGAGACCAGCCTGGCCAACATGATGAAACCCTATCTCTACTAAAAATACAAAAATTAGCCAGGTGTGGTGGCAGGCACCTGTAATCCTAGCTACTCGGGAGGCTGAGGCAGGAGAATCACTTGAACCCAGAAGGTGGAGGTTGCAGTGAGCTGAGATCACACGGATGCACTCCAGCCTGGGCGACAGAGCAAGACTCCACCTCAAAAAAAAAAAGAAAAGAAAATTAGCAGGGTTAATGAGGAACATTATGTGATCATCAAAAGAGCCAATGCACCAATACATAATATTCCTAAATGTGTATGCACCTAACAACAAAGCTTCAAATATGTGAAGCAAAAACTGATACATCTGGAAGTAGAAATAGACAAATCTGCAGTTATACTTGGACGTTTCAATTGCTTTACATAATTTCAATGGCTTTACATAATTATTTAAAATGTGATCTTCCCAGGTCTATACTCACCATGCCGTGTTTCTTATTGAAAACCCATTCTCCATCATACATGGCTCCACTGGCATAATAAAACTTGCCATGCCCGTGACGATATCCATTCACAAACTCTCCTATGTATTCGTTTCTCAAAGGATACTGGGAATTGGGGATTCTCTTTAGAAACCACGTGTGTGTTCCAAAACCATTCTGAAAAGAAAGCAAACTGCCATCAGAAATGAACAAAGCAGGCTGGGCACAGTAGTTCACCCCTGTAATCCCAGCATTTTGGGAAGCCAAGCCGGGTGGATTACCTGAAGTCAGGAGTTCGAGACCAGCCTAACCGACATGGTGAAACCCCGTCTCAACTAAACATACAAAAAATAGCTGGGTGTGGTGTCGTGTGCCTGTAATCCTAGCTAATTTTTGTATTTAAAAAATACAAAAGGCTAAGGCAGAAGAATCGCTTGAACCCAGGAGGTGGAAGTTGCAGTGAGCTGAGATTGTGCCATTGCACTCCAGCCTGGGCAATAAGAACAAAACTCCTTCTCAAAAAAAAAAAAGAAAGAAAAGAAAAGAAATGCACAAAGGAGTTTCGAGTTTCTCTCTTTACCCAAATCCACTTAAAATTAGGACAATACAATGAAAACTGGAAGGGGCAAAGAACTTGGACTCTGGAGTCACACAGACTTGGGTTCAATTTCAGCTCAGCTACTTACTAATGAGACTTTTGAACTAAGGCAGATCATTTAAGCCCTCTAAGCTCCTCATCTGTAAAACAGAAATAACACCTACCCCTCAGGTTAGATCTAAAGGAGTTCAAAACCAGCATGGCCAACATGTTGAAACCACGTCTCTACTAAAAAGTGAAGTGCAGTGTATATAAAGTACCTGGCTTAATCATGATGATTTTCATTGTTATTTTAAATATTTGTTTATTTACTTTTATATTTTTTTATTTTTTGAGAAAGGGTCTCACTCTATCACTCAGGCTGGAGTACAGTAGCACAATCTTGGCTCACTGCAGCCTTGACCTCCAAGGACTCAGGTGATCTTCCCACCTGAGTCTCCTAAGTAGCCAGGAGTACAGGCAAGCACTCCTGGCTATTTTTCATACTTTTAGTAGAGATAGGGTTTCACCATATCTCCCAGGCTGGTCTCAAACTCCTGGCCTCAAACCTCAAGTAGCCTCCCAAAGTGCTGGGATTACAGGTGTGAGCCACTGCACCCAGCCTATATTTTTATTTTTTAAAGATACAAATTGGGCTGGGGGCTGTAGCTCACGCCTGTAATCCCAGCACTTTAAGAGGCAGCGGTGGGAGGATCTCATAAACATAGTTCAAGACCAGCCTGAGTAGTAAAGTGAGACCTTGTCTCTACCAAAAAAATATATATTTTTTTTAATTAGGCACAGTGGTAGTGGGCACATGTCGTCTCAGTTACACAGGAGGCTGAAGTGGGAGTATCGCTTGAGCCAGGGAGAGCCATGATTGCACCACTGCAGTCTGGCCTGGGCTACATAGCATGACTCTGTCTCTCAAAACAAACCGGCTGGGTGCAGTGGCTCACGCCTGTAATCCCAGCAGTTTGGGAGACACAGGCAGGAAGATCATGAGATCAGGAGTTCGAGACCAGCCTGACCAACATGGTGAACCTCATCTCTACTAAAAATACAAAAATTAGCTAGGAGTGGTGGCAGGTACCTATAAATCCCAGCTACTCGAGAGGCTGAGGCAGGAGAATCATTTGAACCCGGGGAGGTGGAGGTTGCAGTGAGCCAAGATCATGCCATTGTAATCCAGCCTGGGTGACAAAGCAAGATGAGACTCCGTCTCAAAACAAACGAACAGGCCAGGCATGGTGGCTCACACCTGTAATCCTAGCACTTTGGGAGGCCAAGGCAGATGGATCACTTGAGGTCAGGAGTTTGAAACCAGCCAGGCCAAAATGGTGAAACCCCGTCTCTACTAAAAATACAAAAAAAAAAAATAATTAGCCAGGCGTGGAGGCAGGCCGCCTATAATTTCAGCTACTCCAGAGGCTGAAGCAGAATTGCTTGAACCCAGGAAGTGGAGGCTGCAGTGAGCCGAGATCACGCCACTGCACTCCAGCCTCGGTGACAGAGAGAGAGACTCCGTCTCAAACAAAACTAAACAAAACAAAACAAAAATAATAATACCTGAGTTGAGAATCATCGGCACACACACCTCTGGGTATAAGCTGCTGACTCACTCGGACATACCTGGATGCCCCTCTCCCACCGCCCGGTGTATTCTTGGTTGGCAGTCAGCCACCTCATCCTACCCTCCCCGTGGCGCACGTTGTCTTCCCACTGGCCTTCGTATATATTTCCAGATTTATAACTAGGATGAATGAAACCAAAGAAAAGCAATCAGTCACCTCCTATACAACATTCACCTTTAAGACTTTCTTTTAAACATTCCCCTTGAACTCCTTTGAAGAAATCCAACCCTTGCACCTATACAATCTTCTCAGTATTTAAATTCAGGCCAGGCATGGTGGCTCACGCCTGTAATCCCAACACTTTGGGAGGCCTAAATGGGTGGATCACCTGAGGTCAGGAGTTTGAGACCAGCCTGACCAACATGGAGAAACTCCATCTCTACTAAAAATACAAAAGTAGCTGGGCGCAGTGGCGCATGCCTGTAATCCAAGCCACTCGGGAGGCTGAGGCAGGACAATCACTTGAACCCCAGAGGCAGAAGTTGTGGTGAGCCGAGATCACGCCTGCACTCCAGCCTGGGCAACAAGAGCAAAACTCCATCTCAAAAAACAAACAAACAAACATTATCCAGGCATGGTGGCAGGCACCTGTAATCCCAGCTCCTCGGGAGGATGAGGCAGGAGAATCGCTTGAACCAAGTAGGTGGAGGTTGCAATGAGCAGAGATGGTACCACTGCACTCTAGCTCGGGCAACAGAGTAAGATTCGTCTCACAAAGAAAAAAAAAAAAAAAAGAATTCAATGAATAGGCATGTGGTCCTAAGGGAGCAGCAGAATGGATCACCTTATTAAACCTTCTGATTATTTAATAAAGTGACAAGGTGGGTAAGAACTGGGTTTTTAAAATCTTTTTTATCGTATCATGATTAGTTATTTGGCCAATTTTGGAGATGGGATCTTACTCTGTCACCCAGGCCAGAGTGCAGTGATACGATCACAGCAGGAGAATCGCTTGAACCCAGAAAGCGGAGGTTGCAGTAAGCCAAGATTGCGCCACTGCACTCCAGCCTGGGTGACAGAGCAAGACTCCGTCCCCCTCCCCCCAAAAAAATTCCACTGTGCTTAGAGAGAAAATGTTCTCTACAACTCTTGCACCTTCCTTTTAAATATCCGAAGTGAACATTATTTGGGCCCTCACACACTCCTTCGCCAACACCCCAAGTGCGGCTGCGGTCATACCTACCATCTTATGCCCCAGCCCTTTTTGATGTTTTGCACCCAGTCTCCCTCGTACCAACACGTGCCCTCTTGATTGTAATAAATGGTGCCCTAAAACAAATAATATCATCTTTAAAACTATCAAGCCTCACTACACAAACGCTTTGTCAAATGAAAGGATGTCAACATAAAAAGTAGAAACTACAAAGAGGTCAACAGCATAGGTAGGCAAGACATATAACCCATTATTTTTCTGTTTTACTATCAAGAAAATGGTGAAACTGCCACACAAGGGGGAATGAGATAATATCACAAAGCAATTGCTCCTTAATAAAGTGCCATATTAAGTCACAGAATGACTGTATTCATCATATTCAAGTAAATTCATTACATTGAGTAACTATTAGTCAAGTACCTAAAGAAACCCTGGCCGGGCGCAGTGGCTCACACCTGTAATTTCAGAACTTTGGGAGGCCGAGATGGGCAGATCATGAGGTCAAGAGATCAAGACCATCCTGGCCAACATGGTGAAACCTCATCTCTACTAAAAATACAAAAATTAGCCGGGCGTGGTGTAGCCCCAGCTACTCCGAGGCTGAGGCAGGAGAATCACTTGAACCCAGGAGGCGGAGATTGCAGTGAGCCGAGATAGAGCCACTGCACTGCAGCCTGGGCGACAGAGCAAGACTTCATGACAAAAAAAAAAAAATTAAATTAAATGGTTAATTTATGCGATATGAATTTCACCTCAATAAACAAAAAGTGAATATGCCCTGGACAGCGCCACTAGCCCCTGCTCCCTGTTTTGCTCCATGTGGCCGCCCAGCCCCCCTCCCCTGCCCTCCACAGGGCCACCCAACCCCATGGCTGCCCCGCCCCCTTCCCGCCCACCCCATGGCTGCCCCGCCCCCTTCCCGCCCACCCCATGGCTGCCCCACCCCCTGCCTGCCCCTCATGGCTGCCCCGCCCACCTTCCCGTGCCGCTTGCCATTGCACCAGTGGCCGATGTAGGACACAGGCTGGGTGCTGCACTTGAACATCCCGAATCCGTTCCTCATGCCGTTGACCACTTCTCCTTCGTACGTGCTGCCGTCCGGCCACGTGTACACGCCGTGGTTCATCGGGACGTTCTTCACAAAGTCGCCCTGAAGCAGAACGGCCATGGGGTGACAAAAGGAAGCGAGGAGCGGGGTGGAAATCCCTAGTTCTGTGGGCGGTTCCAGGCGCCGCTTGGCCTCTGATTCTGTTCCTGCCTCTCCTCCTGTAGACACACACTGAACATCCCCCTCGCATTCTCTCTTCCTTCCCTTTCTGCATTTCCCAACCTCTCTCATCTGACCTGACCACTGGGTAGAAGTTCAGGTAGGAGGTATCTGGGAGGTTGCAGGTCGACCCAGCTCCAAGAAGCAAGCAGGTAATATTGGAAAGTGCTGGCTTCCAATCCTGACCTGGGGAACTTCAGATTCTTAGAACCTACCTTGGCAGGGCGCAGTGGCTCAAGTCTGTAATCCAGAGTCTTGCTCTGTTCCCCAGGCTGGAGTGCAATGGTACAATCTCTGCTCACTGCAACCTCCACCTCCCAGGTTCAAGCAATTCTCCTGCCTCAGCCTCCCAAGTAGCTGAGATTACAGGCACTTTAACCCCGGAGGCCATTAGGCCCAGCTAATTTTTTTGTGTTTTTAGTAGAGATGGGGTTTTACCATGCTGGCCAGGCTGATCTCAAACTCCTGACCTCAAGTGATCCACCCACCTTGGCCTTGCAAAATGCTGGGATTACAGGTGTCAGACATTGCCCCTGGACTTTTTTTTTGGACATAGGGTCTTGGTCTGTCACCTAGGTTGGAGGACAGTAGCGCAATCACAGCTCACTGCAGCTTCAACCTCCTAGGCCCAAGTGATCCTTGCACCTCAGCCTCCCAAGTAGCTGAGACTACAGGTGTATGTGCCACCAAGCCCTGCTAATCTTTAAATTTTCTTGAGATGGGATTTCTCTATGTTGCCGAGGCTGGTCTCAAACTCCCAGCCTCAAGTGATCCTCCCACCGTGGCCTCCCAAGTAGCTGGGACTACAGGTGCATGCCTGGAATCCCAGCGCTTTGGGGGTGCTGAGGTGAGAGGATCACTTGAGCCCAGGAGGTCAAGGCTGCGGCAAACTAAGGCCACTGCATTTCAGCCAGGGTGACAGAGCAAGATCCTGTCTCTAATGAAAAAAACAAAAACAGAACCTGCTCGAAGGAGGTGAATTCACTGTTCCCTCCAGGCTTCGTGATGACTGGGAAACCTCTCTGTTTTTTTTTCTTCCCCAAGATGGAGTTTTGCTCTTGTTGCCCAGGCTGGAGTGCAGTGGTACAATCTCGGCTCACTGCAACCTCTGCCTCCCAGGTTTAAGCAACTCTCCTGCCTCCCAAGAGGCTAGCATTACAGGTGCACGCCATCACACACAACCAATTTTTGTATTTTTAGTAGAGATGGGGTTTCACCATGCTTGCCAGGCTCGAACTCCTGACATCAGGTGATCTGCCTACCTCAGCCTCCCAAAGTGTTGGGATTACAGGCGTGAGCCACTGTTCCCAGCCAGGAAATCCCTCTTTCTGCCACGGGTCATCAACATATTCTGTAAACATGTCAGTCAACAGCCTGTGCCAGGGGCACCCGCTAGGGAAAGTGCTCTGCCAGGGACGTCAGAGTGGGCAGCACGCAGCAGAGTGCCCACCACCCAGTGGCATCAGATTCTTTTCCAGAAACCTAAACTTCCTGGAGGCAGCTGAGTCAGCAGAGAAAAGGGGACAGCGCAGCCTGGCCTGATCACTAGCCAGGACCCATGAAGCCAGCCGGCCTCTCTCTGAGGATGCTTCTAGGAGACCCCTGAGTCCTGCCCAGAAGCCCCCGAGGGCTGCAGTGGAGGGTCTGTGGCTGCAAAAGTGACCTCCCCACCTTCCAAGAGTTTCCAGAGACAATGAGGCACAGGGGGTTTCTTGGTACATTGCCATTTAAGGGCCAGAAACTGGCTCAAGCCTGTAATCCCTGCACTTTGGGAGGCTGAGGTGGGCAGATCACCCAAGTCAAGAGTTTGAGACCATCCTGGCCAACATGGCAACCCCCCCCCCCCAGCTCTACTAAAAACACAAAAATTAGCCGGGTGTGGTGGTACATGTAAGGCCGATAGCCTCGCCAGGAGCCGGATGGACAATACTCACCCCCTCCGCTCCTGATAACACTTATCAGGAGGCTGGCATCCTACCGGCGCCTGCCTTCTCCATGTAAGCTCCCCACACCCACTCCTGCATTCCACT
>CAUYLG010024288.1:0-62528 GCA_963573385.1 Cacajao melanocephalus
GTGAATTTGGTGATAGGAACTCTTTATTGCGCCAAAGGAAACTATGAGTTTGGTATTTCTCGAGTTATCAAAAGTTTGGAGCCTTATAATAAAAAACTGGGAACAGATACCTGGTATTATGCCAAAAGATGCTTCCTGTCCTTGTTAGAAAACATGTCAAAACATATGATAGTCATTCATGACAGTGTTATTCAAGAATGTGTCCAGTTTCTAGGACACTGTGAACTTTATGGCACAAACATACCTGTTGTTATTGAGCAACCCCTGGAAGAAGAAAGAATGCATGTTGGGAAGAATACAGTCACAGATGAGTCCAGACAATTGAAAGCTTTAATTTATGAGATTATAGGCTGGAATAAGTAGTTCTGGCTGATAGTGGCTTTTTTCAAAATGGCTTTACCTGTCACACTTTTTTATCTGTACTTAGCCTTGGCATCTTTATGTTTGTTTTATTTTGAACTTCATACACTTTAAATTATAATAACAAGTATTATGTTTGAACAACTTTTTCATTTAATTCCAAAGAGTAGGGACTATGCAGTGTAAGCTGAATCACTTCTGCTTTCTTCCTACTAGTGACAATCATCTGGTCTTGCCCTCAAGCAGCAGTTGCTAGAGTGACATCTTTGTATAAGCGAGTAACCCCAAATAGAGTTGATGTTTCAGCTTTGAGCTGTGAAAAGGGTATGTCATGGACCAAAGCTCTATCAGTATGTGTATGTTTGCATTTGGTCACTGGTATGTAAATCACTGCTAGCACATGGCTGGACCACTTGTCAATCAGCAAATAAAGCCATGTCTATTTTGCCATCTCGGGATAGGCTGTGCTGTCTAATAAATCTAATTCTTAACTCTATTTCTCCAGTTTTTTAGTCCTTTAACTTTCTGCATCGCAACAAAGTTCTACTTTAGACCTTCTCTAAGCCCTTTTTAGAAGTACAAGTATAATGGGAATTTCTTTTCTTGGTTCTTTACAGGTTATGAGGTTTGGTCGATGACTTAATTTTTTTTTTTTTTTTGTAATTTGGTTGATTGGTTGCTTAAGTTTTATAATAAACGTTTTCATTTTCTATTTTTGATTTTACAGAAATGATTTTGCCTCCTTATGTATACTGACATATTAAGTGTAGAAGCTTATTAATATTTTCTGTTTTTTTGAAAACTGAAAATTTTAATTTTTTACTTTTTAATTTTGTTAGGAAAAAATAAGCACTGAAGTGAGAATGGGAAGACTGAAGTATGAGTTCCAAACCTTCTCATTTTAGGCTTTCAGAAATTCCTTTATTTGTTGGGGTTTCACAATCATTTGAACTATCAGAAGCCTTTACAATTACTTTTGGCTCCAACATCTGATTTTGTATAAGCCATATAGAAAAAAGTTTGCCTTTCTGTTTTTATGACCTGGATACATAAACAAATCAGCTAAGAAATATATAATTGTATTTTATATTAATGTTTGCTAGGATTTTGGCTTACTGTACATGTTAACCCCTACAGTAAATGATTGTTTTCTTATTGTTGGATGTTATACTGATTATTAATAAGACATTTGAATTTTTGCCTTTTTACTTGGGATTTTTGCTTACAACTCTAGCTGTGAATATATATAGTGTGGTCCCCAGTCTCTGCTATGGTTGTGCATAAATTAATAATTTTATAAGTATTTAAAAATTGTATAATTCTCTTAACCTCCCCTTTTAGTTTTTGTACTAATGTTTGTTTTTGTTGGAGAAGAGAAGATTTACTTTTAATCCTTCCCAAAAATGATGAACCACTCTTCCATTCAATAGTTTTATTGACAAGCTGTTAAAATGTGTGTTTATTCCCCAATAATTCTTGAAACAATTAGAGCCTCTCCTGCTTCTAACGTGAAGGCCTTTAGATGCCAGTGTGCCAGAAATCTGGAAACAGAGGAACAAGTGAAGTGAAGATGTAATGGAGATTTAGCTACCTGATGTACTTCACAATCCACCTTGGATTCCCGTCATGTCCAAATCTCAGTAGTTAATCAAGTATCTGCTGCCGTTAACAGAACAGAGGTAATGGATAAAAGAATCGAAATAACAGATGCCAGAGCTACTTCCGTAACTAACTCACCAAATCAAATCATCAGTCCTTATACTCTTGTTTTATTTAATACAAGGAGAAGAGGCCATGCAGACTTTCGAAAAGGTCAAAGCCTCATAGAACAGGAAGACAGTCTCTAGTTTAAAGCTATCTCTTTGAGTGTTTTCCCCCCACTGCCTTCAAAGTGTCTACTTGAGAGAGAGTGGTGTTTACCACTGCAGAATGTATCACAAGATAAGAAATGAAAAATCTGTTTTTCTTACCACCCCCTTCTCTTTCCCTTTTTTATCTTTTCTCTTTTGTCAAGTATAGGGACACTTTTCTCTGATAGCTAAAAGTTGAACCTTAACGAGGTATAAATGATGCATACCAACCTTTTAGCAGTAAGTGTCAGGTGAGTGAGCACTATGATTATCAAGGTGACTTTGGAAACCTTTTAAAAATCCATTTTTGTAAAACAAGATAACATGTATTGATAAAAAGTGACTCTCAGATTGGTAAAGCCAGAAAAAATTTTAAGAAGACTCACCAAAAGTACTAAATCTATGTAATTTGTTGAATAGAATGAACTTTTAAAAATATATTTGTGGTAGCCTCCTCTTTTAAACTTTTTGAACTCAAAAGAAAGACTGAAATTTTAAAGACATGTAGTTTTGTATCATTTTAATTTCTGTAACATTGAGAATTAAATATACTCAACTTTAGAGGACACTTGCCTTACTGTAATCTATAATCATTTTATATTGAAAAATAGGGCCAGACATTAGCCAGAAGGTAATTAATTTATTAGCCATAGATATAGTGTTTAGTATTCTCTTGGGAAGTGAGTCTTTACAAGTTGATTACTCTATACTTGATACCACTGTTAATTGAGGTTCTTTTGGTTGTTTAATTAAATCAGCTCCTTTGGATTTGGGACAAGATTGATCCACCACATACTGAAATCCTTTCGACAACATCATAATGTGTATTTATTTGAAAAGGAATTGCTCCATAAGGAAAAATTGTTAGAATATAGAGAGTTCTAAGTACGTTTCTAGTGTGAAAAATAAGCATTTGTTAGTTGAAATGAGACCTGCCAATAACTTGATTGCAAGTATTAATATCATGTGAACATATGAAATGGGCCCAAGTCCTTGTTCAAAAGTGAAATTTGCATGTTTATGAAATAAAACACATCAATATCAATGACTGAATACCTTAATTCAAAATAGCAAATGGCTAAAATTGTACTATGAAAATAGGACCCTAGTAAGGTATGTGGGAAAGCATTTATTGCTGCTAATATTTTATTTTCAATTATTTCATTAGGGGAGTCAAATGCTTAAGATAAAGGACACATGACTAAAGGTTTCACCAGCACTCATGGCAACTGCTATAAAACATGTGTCCATGGAGTGCCCATAAACCCTCAAGATCTTGTTAAGTCTCAACAGTAAATTACTGGCTCATTAGTTTTTCTAATCAGGGTCAGGGTCTGTTCTATGAAAACTCAACCTCTCAGTCCCAGTTCTTCCAAATTTTCCAAAACCATACACTGTAGTGTATGTACTTCATATATGGAAAGGAGACTATATAATTCTGTGAATATAAATTGTCTATTCCATTTTTAAGTCATGAAGTACCATAGGAGGAGATAGTCACACCCTAACATTGTAAAACAAAACAAAACAAAAGCTTCAGGAATCGGACCATAACAGCAACAGTTTGCTGAAAACTATTTAATAAGAAGGCAATAGCACATACTCACATATCTAAAGAGTGCCATTATTTTGTATGTTTACTGGAAAAGGCAAAAATTTTTTTCCGTAGTTAATACAATATTTTTGTTTCTAGGACTTTTGTTCTTATACTGATTCATTACCATTAAACTGTTTTGACAAAATGCCAAAGAACAAAAGAGAGGTATACATGATTTGACCAAGACACTGCAAGTGGTTTCAGAAACTAAGGAGACTATTTTTCTGACAATATATGTAAGATTTATAATGAAATGATTGGTAAAATTATAAAATGATTCTGGAGATCATCATGTGAAATATAAAATGGGAAATCATAAATGTGATTTTTTTATATTTGTAGACATGACCTAAATAGGTTCTTTTAAATTACAAATTATTAAGATAAACATCTGGAATGTATCTGCAGCTAGAGTGTAAACAGTGAGGGCTTAGACTAGCTCATCTCTTGAATCATAAAACTGAGGCTTAGAGAGATTATGACTTGCCCAAGATAATATGATAGAGCCAAATAGGATCTAGGCAAAGCCAGGATCAGAATTCAGGGCTTCTTGCTCAATTCCCGTGCTCTTTCCACTCTACCACATTTCTCTGAGACAGAACAGGGACCCCTCTTGGGGCCTCCAAGTATGGAAATAAAGGAAAATCCTGAGTTCCTACAAGGGAAGTTCCAGACACCTAGCTAGCCCTGAAAAGTAAATAAGCAACTTGATGAGCAAGAAGGTAAGAGTAGCTTAAGGCAATAGCCAAGGAAATCAGAATCACAGGATGTTTGGTTCCCCTATAGGAATTAGAGATAACATATGTCCCTGAATTGTTTTTCAGAAACACAGACCCCACCAAACAGGTCTGCCTGCACATAGACCTCAGATAAGGGGAAACTGAGGACTGAACTCTGATTGCCATTCTATATGGTCTAAATTTTTTCCTGAGATGCCTGGAGGAAGTCACACCCATGAGTCAGAGCTGACATTCTTTTCTGCTGACCCCAGAATTTTTAAACAAACCTTTTCCTTAACCAATTGCCAAGTCAGAAACTCTTTCAATCT
Organism: Cacajao melanocephalus; assembly: GCA_963573385.1. NCBI lineage: Eukaryota > Metazoa > Chordata > Mammalia > Primates > Pitheciidae > Cacajao > Cacajao melanocephalus. The sequence goes on from CAUYLG010024288.1 coordinate 4,856, forward strand.
ATGATCGGTAAGCCCCCACATCAAGATATCCTGCCTTTTTAAGCCAAACCAATGTGTAAACTCCATGTATTGATTTACAATTTTGCCTATAACATCTGCTTTCCTGAAACGTACCCCTGCCTTTAAAAAACCCTTGCTTGTAAACCATAAGAGAAGTCAGGATTTAAGCAAGAACTGCCTGATCCTCCTTGCTTGGCACTCTGCAAATAAAGGTCCTCCTTTCTCCTGCTGCAAATCTCAGTGTGGATGTTTGGCCTTATTGTGCCAGGAGAGCGAATCCCAGTTCAGTTCCATAACACCCTCTCTTCGGTATTTTTTGTTTTTGTTTGCTTGTTTTACAATTTTTTTTTAATCAATGCTAGGCATTTCTTTTCCAGAGCTATGACTTTTGCCACTTCAGTTCATGCTGATTATTTAATCGGTAGTTCAATAGGCTTTTAAAAATATATACTTAGTGAGAGCATTCCAGGGCTAGCCTAAACTACACTATAGTTTACAAAAGTGTGTTGAGGGTTCCTGAGCAGGTATGCTGTGCTGCTTGTGGCAGCGCAGATTTAGTGGCAGTGCAATCTGGGCTGGGCACAAAGATTACTGACTCACCTGTTGTTTCATCACCACATTGAAAAAATCACCTTATATGATTTGTCTTCAAGTCAGTGATTTTCTTCTCTTCATTATAGTTTCCAGCCACCACAAACACATAAAAATGGCAGTCAAAAGGCTTCTCTACACCTTAAGTGCAAAAAGCTGTGAGGCACCTACTCAGAAATCCCAGCATAGTGCCAGCTGATTTCACAGGTATTTACAAAGTGTTACCAGAGACTTTTGAGACCCCATAAAGCTTTACCTTTACTTGCAAAGTCCATTTGAGGTAAACTCCTGAACACTTACCCTCTTCCAGGAGATTGATTGCTCCTTTTAGCTTAGGTTTGGGGGAGGAAAAATCAAAAGCAAGCAAACAATTGAACCACGATTAAGTCCCTGTTATTTACCTTCTTTTTTCTTTTTGTGCTAATAATTCTTAGTCCACATTCGACATCAGAATCAGTGGGTAAACTTTTCAAAGAGTAAAGATGCCTTGGCTCTAACCCCTAAAGATTCTATTTCTATGGAGATGGGAGTGGGAGGAGGGGTCAGGTTTTTGTAAGTCCCCCAGATAACTAATGTGTAGCCAAGGTTGAGAACCACTGTACTATACAAACACAATAGTGACCATATGGCTGCTGTATGCTGGTATGAAGGTTGTGATGCAACGTATTTGAGAATAAAATAACCCCAATGCCCAACCTAAACAAATGATGAAAAATGAATAAATGGAACAAATGAAGGATCTGAATTTTTTTTAGAGGCACTAAGTCTGGCATATTCTGATTCACTCAAATGTAGCTTTTAAACCAGTGAAACTTCTTAAAATTTTTTTTAAAATCATGCACTCAATAATTGCTAAGAAATCTTTGGCTTTCATAGAAGGAATTTAAAAAATACTGAAGTAACTAAAAGCTATACAATTTGATAGTGGAAGCTAAGAAGGGTTTCCAAGATTTAAGAATATGAAAATACCCTTTTTGTTATCAAAGACTCCTAAGTGCCATTTACTGTTGTAGGAGAGGAAAAATTTTCCTCTGTCAGGTTTTCAGCCTGACTGGTTTTTAGCCAGGACTGACATAAGACAGATTAAACAGGAGAAAAGCATACAAATTTTATTTACATGTATATGGGAGCCCCCACAAGGACAACGACGACCCAAAGAAGTGGCTAGGCCTAAGCACTTATATTGTAGTTGAACAAAGGGTGGAAATTGTAGAAAAGTAACTAGGAAGATAAGTTAGTTTAACAAAGTTTGTACAGATTTCTCTCAGCTTCAACTCCACATCTCTGGTGATGAGAATGTTGTTTCTTTTGTACTGGTCTAGGGAGGGTATCTTTCACATGGGTGTTTCATCTTCTGCTTTGGGAAGAAAAGAGAAGATTAGAGTACCCTTCCTGTATCTACTGTTTCTCAAGTGCCTCTATTTCAAAATAATTAATATGCCAAGGCAGCATATTTTGGAGTGGCATGTCTGAATTCCTTTACTGTCGTCTCTACTTAGTTTATTAGTTTACCTTTGCCAAAGTCAAAAGTGACTGTGCATTATCATAACCATGGATACAAATGCTTTTGGTTGACTTTGGATGCACCCAATTTGTTCTCCTAATAAATGAGCCACATTCATCTGTTCTTCCTATAAATATGGATTCCTCTAAACCAGATTCCAGTCCCATGTATGCATTTATAGATGCACATACATTTTTTAAAAATTTGCATTGGAAATTAATAATACTCAATGGTTATGTTGATTTATTTATTTTGAGACAGGGTCTCACTCTGTCTTCCAAGCTGTAGTGCAGTGGCGTGATCATGGCTCACTGCAGCCCTGACCTCTTGGGATCAAGCAATCCTCCCACTTCAGCCACCCAAGTAGCTGGGGCTACAGGTCTACACCACCATGCCTGGCTAATTTTTATGGGTTTTTTTGTTTGTTTCTTTTTTGCTGTTGTTATTGTTGTTGTTGTAGAGACAGAGTTTCACAAGTTAGCCAGGCAGGTCTCAAACTCCTGGACTCAAGCTATCCATCTGCCTTGGACTCCCAAAGTGCTGGGATTACAGGCATGAACCACTGTGCCCAGCCTTATATTGGTTTATAATTCAGTATGAATTCTCCAACTTTATTCTGCCCCCATCCTCAAACATTTGGTCTAAATTGTTGGTTCTCAAAATGTTTGCCCAGTAGAATCATCTGAGATGCTTTTAAAACTCTTGTGCTGTATTAATTCATTCTTGTACTGCTATAAAGAATTACCTGAGACTGGGTAATTTATAAAGAAACAAGGTTTAGTTGCCTCATGATTCCACAGGCTGTACAGTAAGGATGGCAGCCTCTGCTCCTGGGAAAGCTCAGGGAGCTTTTACTCATGGTGGAAGGCAAAGCAGGAGCAGGCATCTAACATGGCAGGAGCAGGACCAAGAGAGCAGGAGGGCAAAGGTGCTACACACTTAAACAACCAGGTCTGGTGAGAACTCACCATCACGAGAACAGCACCAAAGGGATGGTGTTAACCACTGATGAAAGATCCACCCCCATGATCCAATCACTTTCCATCAGGTCCCACCTCCACCTCTGAGGATTACAACTGAACATAGGATTTGGGTGGGGACACAGATACAAACCATATCACATGCCCCTGGCTGCATCCCAAAACAACTAGAGAAGAATTTCCAAGGGTGGAACCCAGGTATCTGTATTTTCCTGAACTTTAAAAATGCAGCCAAGGTTGAGAACCACTGTTCTAAGTGATCACTATAATTTCCCTTTCCATGATTGATTTAGGAATAAGGAAGTGACCCAATACTTACCAAGACACAGGAAGTCTCCTGTAAAGCTGCTGGGAAAGCTTTCTTCACCCCTTTAAAGAAACAAAAGGTATAAGAAAAAGTCTCTCTTCTTCATCTAGCATTGTTGATCTGAATCTGGTGCCACCAGTTTGTGATCTTGACATAGAGTCATGGTGACTTTGGGTGAAGATGACTTTGAAGATACCTAAGAAATATAATTTCAGTCTTTGATGATCCTGGAGCCTGACCTACCTCTGAGTCTTCAGTAGAATAGAAATAATAATATCTTATTATTTAAACTTGTTTAAGCCATATTTTTCTGCTTATTGTCTTTAAAAACACCCAGACCATACTTACCATGGACAAGGATTTTCTCTTTGACAAAAGTCTACTCAGGCTCCCCTGAACTTTTCAAGTAGGCCTTGAAAAGTTGGACTTTTGGACTTCCAATTTGTCCCTGAACTGTCCAATTTTAACAAGAATCCTTGGCTTAGTTGAATCCCTCTTCCTCCATATCTGATTATCCTCCATATATTATTGGATCTCTCATTCTCCACCATTCCTCAGCTATGTCTGATCATCCCAGCCTGCTTTCAGCAAGAATCCTGTTACACCAGTTTGGCCAGAATCCCCACTTAGCCCTAATGTTTCCTCTTAGTACCTTTCCATCCGTTGACCCCCACCCTGCTCCTTGGCTATAAATTCCCACTTGCCCATGCTATACGTGGATCTGAGCCCAATCACTCTCCCCTACTGCAAAATCCCATTGCAGTGGACCTGTATACCTATAGAGATAATTCCCACACATACCTTAAATAAAGGATGCCTCATCATCTAAAGTGCTATTGATTTTTTTTAAATCACCATACATACGCCACACATTTTGAGTATTAATCAGGAGGTGATGAATCTTTACGCATATTTCCAAACAGCATCACTCCTTACGTTCAGGTGAGCAGGACAAAATCAACTGACCTCTGTAAAGGTGTTACCCAAAACCTTGACTTCATTAGTATTGATTGCTCATCAAGTCTTTTGAAATTGCAGCAGCTACACATAAAATTGGGTATGAATTCACTGGAAGAATATTCACTTATATAAAAATAAATGGAGTTAAATTGTTCCACCCAAAGAACTAAGTCTAAACCTTGCTTACTGCTTCTTGGCGAAAACACAAGGTAAATACCAACGCATATAGCAACTCATAGAAAACATATTCCCTCCCCAGTTTTAGAATTTCCTCCACATTCATGAAGGTGATTTCAGTAAAACCTCACAGCATTTATTCATGTAGAGTGAACCTAAGTGTTGAAGTGAGACAGCCTAATCTATTCTCTGGTGAGAAATGCTGATCTATGTACAGTACTATTTCAGCTTTCGCCCTTTCCAGCTATAAATCTGGTTAAAGGAAAAGCTTCATAAGAAGTAAATACTTTAGTTCTTCCTGATAATCCCCCTCAGCATTGCATTCCACTTATCAGGCCAACTTATTTTGAGTTGTTGGCTTATTTCAGTTCTCTAAAAGAAGAACGCAAGAAATTCAAATTCAAACCGGATGGTCCATATCACATCAGGGGATTGGGACAGTTGATTTACTCATACAATCTCTTTAAACATCTACCAGGAGAGGTTCTAAGGCAGAATTTATTGCCTCCTCCTGCCATCTTCGGGCCTACAAAAAACAAAGCAAAATCCTTCTATGAAATCTGAAACTCCAGTCACTGATTTCCTGGCTGATGTCATTTACAAAGCACGATGTAGTCCTGTGATAGTCACAGCAGGAATCTGCCTCTCTATGGGGTTTCCATCTGTTTGCCATCAGAAAGAACCTCTTTGGGAAGCAATGGTAAATGCAGAGAACCCATTCCTCCCCATGGGTCCCAGGGTCTTGTATTAGCTTTTTAGTCTTTTCAGGATCAGCTGCTGTTAGAATTAAATATGCTTAAATTTCTAAAGAATGAGAGGTATATAGAATTATACTGCTGTAACTTTCATTTTTATCCATTTTGGCTTATCATAGGCTACTTGGTAAAAATCTTCCATATGATTCTGAAACTCTTAAGCAAATGTCACCAAAATGAAAATTTAACCACTGCAATTCTTTCCTTTGGGAGAAGAGTTTTCTATGTAACTTTATGTAATGCACTTCTTATTATAAAATGCCTTTGCACATGAAGCAAATATTTCTGAGCTCTTTAGGTCCAAGGTGACTTAAAAGTGTAATATTTTATGTTGAAAGGCTATTTGTTCACTTCTTTTTTAAATTTAAATTTTAATCTTACAGATGGGGTCTCACTATGTTGCTCAGGCTGGTCTTGAACTCCTGGCCTCAAGTGAGGCTCCCATCTCGACCTAAGTGCTGAAATTACAGGCATGTGCCACCATGCCCAGCCTATTTATTCACTTCTTATTAAGAGCTAACACGGATGATATAGTAGGTTAGAGCAAAGAAAACAGATTACAATGACAAGATGTTTCAAAACTGATCTTTTGTGGGTCAGCTTCAATACAGGTAATTCACTGCAAATAAGTGGCGGTTCACAGCAGTATCGAGTTATAACTAACTGGGAATTGAGTGTATTGATCAAGCAATAAATGCATAATGGTCGCTTTTATTACTGAAGAAACAGAGCTTGAATTAATTCCACAGGAATGTTTAATAAAGGAAACGATTTCATGAAGATCAGCCTTTTTCTCATCTCCATTCTTCCCTGCAGGTATTGCAGCCTTCACAGTGCCCGAACAAAAACAGACTCTATTCTGTTCCTCAAGGAATAATTTATTAAACATGTTTTTGTACATTGGCCTTTCTGTGTTTATGTGCCATTTCCTCAGAGAAGGTTGACTATGAGGATGAAATAGAAATAACATCACTTTTCAATATTCTTCAAGCCCCAATTCCTAGAAAATGACAGGGATACAAAGGTCTTTTTATTCATCCTGTCAAATGCCAGTTTGTTTCAATATGATTTCCCTGAGTTCAGTATCAAATGAGGCACAGTCCCCAATGGGCAGTAGAGAAAGAAGTTTTCCTTACCACACTGGGGAAAGGAAATACGAATACTAAACCAAATGACTGTCAGAGGATGGAAAGGAGATGAAGAAAGGCCTCAAGAAAGAGGATAAGGCACAAGGGAAAGACCAGGTGAAGAAAGGCAATCAACAACTTGCCTTTCAAAGAATGATGAAATTGTGATTACTGTATTTACATGACTTAAACATGAGGCGCTACCTCAGTGTTTTGTAAAGCATGTTACACGCATGTGATAATGGAGATGAACTTGGCACACAGATGACCATTTTTCAAGGGTTGTGTATTTATTTTATCATGTGTATGGTATATGTACCTGTTCACACACATATACATACATGTGTAAAGCATGTTACATGCATGCAGTAATTAACAGAGTTGAATTTGGCACACAGATGAACATTTTTCAAGAGCCATGTATTTATTTTATTGTGTGTATGGTATATATATCCATTCACACACATGCATACACGTATATACGTAACACATCAAAGCTGAAATTTCATGGATTCTATTGCTTAGGATGAAGCTAAAATAAAAAAATGATTTTATTGAAGAAAAAGTATTAAATAATAATACACACAGTACTAGGCTGTGGCAAGAAGCATGCTGGTGATACTTGAATGACTGGAATTTAAGAAACCTTGGTAAAGGCAAATGAAACACAGAGTTTCATGTGAGAGTGTGGGGAGAACCCTACTCTCTACTGACCAAAAGTGTGATTTTTATTTACTATTGATTCAGTATTTTCAAAAAACTAGCTTCACATTTTTAGTCAGATATTTTCACCACCTATGGTGAAAATTTCCTCAGGAGAATGTTGCCTAACAAATTTATGGGAAAACAATTTTAAACTTTCTAGAACTCTGTTTTCTTGTCTGAAGAGTTGAAATTTTATGTTTTTTGGTTTTTTTCCCACATTTCCTTACCATTCTAATCTGTTCTGATCTTAGGATTTTCCCCCCCATTTCTCACAAACCTAACAAGACCAGAAATCCTACCAGTAGAGGGAGCCGTGTTCTGCTTGGAAAATCCTCTAAGCTCAAGGATCTTGGCTGGAAACAGGATCACCTCTCCACTTGTTTAACGAACACTGCCCCCCTTTACTCTGATTTAGTCATTTTACAGTGTCGGCACCAGCCTGTGGATCCTTCTGACAGCGGATATATTGTCACAGTGCAGTCTGAGATCCAGCCTTCAGCTTTTCTAAGAATCCAGTTAGCCACTGCATGAAACATCTTGTTAAAATCGTGAGTGTTCTGATCATTACCACATTTTTCATTATGTGTGTGGTAATCCTGGGCTGACTAGGCTGGGATCCAATTGTGTTCATTTTGAGTTGGATTCAAAGTTTTAGAGTTGGAAGGATTTTTAAGAGCATCTGTTCCACCTTCCTCATTCCACAAATGAGGGATAGACACTGAAAGAATTTATGTCCCACAGAAAGTTACTAATGTGGAAATAGGATTATTCGGCTTATGTGAAAAAGTCGTCCACAGCCCGCTTTAGTCCTGACTGCACCTAGGGGCTGTGCAACTTTGGGCAGGTCATTTAACCGCTGAGACTCTGTTTTCTCTTCTATAAAATTGGTAAAGCTAAAATCACTTCAGTTCTATTCTGTTAGGCTCACTGCCTCTAAATGTTAAGTCATTTAAAGGCAGATGGAGTACTTAGGTTGTAGAATTATGAGTGATTCGTCTTTTATTGAAAAACTTTATAACTATTGCATAATCTTTATCTTCTATTTGCAGGCAATTCTAAGGCCTCTTGTTGGCTTTATTGTTCCTTCCTGTTCTCTAAATTTGTAAATGGTTTTTACCTTTATGAGTATAGAAGGGATTAAAATTCGGCTATACCAGAACAAAAATGCGTAACTCCAGCATGAGTGCAACAATCAAAACATTAATCCAGGACCATAAGATAATGTGGAAAAGTGAAAGCAGTTGAAGTGTTAAGGTTGTAGCATTGTGAATGATTTGTCTTTTTTAAAAAAGGTTTATAATTGCAAAATAAACGTAATTCAAGAGGATGAAAAACTCCATGTATAAAGCAACACAGAGGTGAAGGAGCCGCAGCCGGCCAGAGATTTCAGGGGGTGGAGTCAAAGCAATCAGCAGCTCCGCCAGTACCAGCGCTCCCCACCAGACCCCACTCCTGGCGTGTGCCTCAGCCTTGCAATAAAGCTTCCTCTTTTTCAGGATATTGAATTGGGGTTCAGGAAAAGCCAGACATCATGTAATCAGTTTGAAATTACAGCGTATATCTAATAAAAGCCCACAAAACTTACCAAAAAAAGAATTTTTTTTTCCAGAATCTCTTAAAGAGCTTGCTAAGAAAAGGGGAGATGGGAAAGAAATCATGTGTAAGAGAAATCTTCTCACAGAACCAACGCAACTTTCGACTTGGCACACATAATGGCAGATAGCTTAAAACAGGAACCCCCGTCACCTTAGAAGGAGACAGAGAATCAGAGTTTGCACCTCAGAGTGAGGAGAGCCCTGTTCAGCCTGGATCAGGAAGGTCCACCCCACCTCTCTTCCTTCTGTTGGATGGCTGCTCTGTGGAGAGGACAAAGGTCTTTCCTGCTAAGTAAAATTAGTGCATCACAGTGTTTTGGTGATATACCCTACACATTTGGATTGATTCTACTGGAGATACAGGGCCCACTTCATGGATGTGGGGCCTGTGCAGTCACACAAGGTTCCACACATAGGAGGATCCCCTTTGTGTTTGGTTTAATCTCTGCTGTCACTGTTTTGAAATTCTTAATAATTTATGAACAAGGGACCTCATTTTCCACCGGACTTTGAAAACTATGTGGCTGGTCTTGGTTGGAAGTTTTTGTGAGGCTGTTCACATTGCTACATAGATTTTTTACATTACTGTGCTCTGTGGTTAACCCTTTCAATATGCTTAGCCTGTTGGCCTGCTGTGGGCAACATGTGGCTTGCTGTGAGTTGGATCTGTGTCTTCCCATGTGTTCTAGACTGCAGAGTGTGGGCCTCTTCCAAACGGATTTGTCCTTTCTCCCGTTATAAACTTCAGGTCAGCGCCTGTGTCTTGCACAGACAATTTATCAGTTTCCTTGTCTCTTCCCCAAATGTCCAGAACTTCATGTTATTTTTATTGCAGGTGCTCTAAGCACATACCACCCTTTTAGAATCCGCATTAAAGGTAGTTGAGCTCTTCTAAAAACTTTGCCTGGGCAAAGATTAGTGTAAATCTGTGCTACTTTGAGCACGCCACATTTACCCTCATAGGCCTTGTATGTGGCAAATGACAGAGACCTCTGATGTTGCACTTCATCTTGCTCAAACATGTGCTGACTTTTAACATTTGGTTTTCTACAGGTGAGAGTCTCCCTTAAGATTTGAAAGTGGCTCCTTTGAATGAGCAAAATGCAATTTAACTACAGCTCTATAGCATTTCTACAGCCAAAACCCCATGGGCTACAGCAAGAACTGGCAACCTCTCTACTGTATCCCCGTACACAAAAGGCCCAGAGGAGGATCAGAATGGCCCATGAGTAATATAGCTCCTTTAATATTCTAGCAATCATTTTCTTCTCCCCTGCTTCCCTCCCAGAGCAGAGCAGGAAAGAAACCAAACATTGTCCTACACAAAAATGGGGCCTAATGCCCCAAGGGGGAAAGGAGGAGAGAGAGAAGAGGAAAGGTACCTTGCAAATTTGGGAAATACTTCTGATAGCAATTTAAACTGTATCATCCCTGGGCCTGGCGCAGTGGCTCATGACTGTTATCCCAGCACTTTGAGAGGCCAAGGCAGGCAGATCACTTGAGGCCAAGAATTCAAGACCAGCCTGGTCAACATGGTGAAAACCTGTCTCTACTAAAAATATAAAAATTAGCCAGGAGTGGTGGTGGGTGCCTGTAATTCCAGCTACCCAGGAGGCTGAGGAGAATTGCTTGAACCTGGGAGGCAGAGGCTGCAGTGAGCTGAGACCATGACACTGCTCCCTAGCCTGGGCGACAGAGTAACACTCTGTCTCTAAATAAATAAATAAATAAATAACTGTATCATCCCTGAAAATGAATGTGCCCATTGGATGAGACTGGCAGACACAGTGTAAGAAATGCAGAGACGAGCACACCTATAGCTCACCCTGGTAGAACTATTGAAAAACAAATCTGACCAATAGACTTCAGACCCACCTTTTTCCATTCAACAAGAAACGCCCCCCACCCCGCCGACCACCCTGCATCTTATTGTTTCGTGAGGTTTAAAGAGCAACAGCCATCATTAACCATTTAGTTGAAGTCCAAGATGGCTTCTGCAGACCAAATGACTAGCGGTGTTTGGGAGCAGAGTTTTCCTGAAAGAAGTGGGCGTGTACCTGAAGGCTGATGGGCTAGTTGTGACCTAGGTTGAGAATAAGAATCCACAGAGAGTCTTATTCCTGTGATCAGGCTTTTATCTTTAAAGTGCATGTCCTTTGAGGTTCAGGGCAAAGTCCTAATTAGCAGGGGTCTCGACTTTTCCTCTGCTATGTAGTTCTTTCCAAACCACAGGGCCTTGGATGGACTGAAGGGGCAGAGTGTCAATCTTTGGTCCAGGGAAGGGGTATCACCTTATCAAGTGGACCTGGACTCAGAGAGGTCAAGTCAGAAAGTAGAATAAGGCTGTCCCCTTTGTCAGTCAGTGAGAGTTAGCTGCCCTCTGAACAAAGGAAGGGCTGAGACTGGACATTCAGGTAACTGAAAGAAGCTGGGCTCCTACTGTGGCCTAGCAGGGATACTGTACTTCGTATGTTCACCTTCAAAAGGAATTCTGTGGAAGGGGCATTCTATATCAAATTGCTACCCAATTTCTAAACCACCAAGGACCCAGATGGCCTTGATGTTTCCCTCAGCGTGGCTGAACTTCAGACAGGCTTCTTCCCGACTTGAGGCTCTGACCTCTCTTTTCTTAGGGCATTTTTTTTTTCGAGACAGGGTCTTGCTTTGTCACCCGGGCTGGAGTGCAGTGGTGCTATCATAGCTCACTGTTGCCTCGACCTCCTGGGCTCAAGTGATCCTCCTACTTCAGCCTCTGGAGTAGCTGGGACCACAAGAGCGCACCAGCATGCTGGCTAATTTTTAAAAATTTTTTATGAGATGGAGTCTCACTATGTTGCCCAGGTCTTATTTTCTTTAGGAAACTTTTAATTGTAAATTTGTTCTCTGCTCCTCTGAGATATATGTAAATCTTCCTAAACATCCCTTGCCAGTTTTACTACCCAGAAATGTGTTTCTCAAGGATCTGGAATCAATGTCCTTGCAATATAATCATCAAAGAAGATAGCTTTGAGAATCATAACATATCCTGTGGAATGATAGGAGCCTAACTTCAGTGGGTGCCTTGCTCCAAGTTGTAAAACTACCACCTGTCGTAAAGATATGAGAAGTTTGCTTTCCTTTGGGTAAAGTCAATTAGCAAACACAGATAGCCCACTGATCTCCCTCTCACTCCGGTGCTCAAAGACTCTACCACCCTTTTTTTCAGTGGAGTTGAATTCAGACTGAGTTCTGGCCTCTCTCCCCTATTACAATCGCCTTGAATAAAGTCTTTCTTGCCTGTTTAAATTTTTGGGGTGCAATTTTTGCTTTAACATCAACAATGTAAGTAAACTCAGCTAAATGTGCTGTGTCCCTACAAACCCTGGTTGCTTTGCAGCATGAAAAGATCCATGATTAAATTGCATGAGGTGCGTGAGGCAAAATGCCTCTTGGTTTGTGACACAGGAAGGAGGGATGTCACCACTATTATAACTGAAACATTGTGAGGCAGCAGCAAGAGGCTGGCTGGAGCTGGGCTGGGATAGAGCACCTACCTACCTCACCCCAGGCATGACTCTAAGCACTTTGCAAATAATTCCCCATTTAATTCTTACAACAACCTTATGAAACAGATTTTTTTTTTTTTTTTTTTTTTTTTTTGGATACAGAGTCTCGCTGTGTCCCTAGGCTGGAATGCAGTGGTGCTATCTCGTCTCACTGCAACGTCCACCTCCCTGGTTCAAGTGATTCTCCTGCCTCAGCCTCCCGAGTAGCTAGGACTGCAGGCACATGCCACCATGCCCAGCTAATTTTTGTATTTTTAGTAGATATGGAGTTTCACCATGCTGGCCAGGATGGTCTTGATCTCTTGACCTTGTGATTCACCCACCTCAGCCTCTCAAAGTGCTGGGATCACAGGCATGCGCCACTGCGCCCAGCTGATTTTATTAGTATAGCCCCATGTTTTCAGGTAAGGTACACCTCTGACACACAGACATTTGGTGAGCATAGAGTACTGGCACTTTGGTTCCAGGATTTATGTTTTAACCACTAGCTTATACTTCTATATTCTGCAGCTAGAACCAAAAAGCACAAATCCCAAGGCAGAGTAGCAGACCCACTAAGATCTGATCAGGTAACCAGGAACACATTGGAGAAGTCTCTGTCTCTATCAGAGAGCAGTTTTCTATTTCAGGACTAAAGCACCCCACAGCAGGGCCACCACAGCATCCACCTTTGATGTCCCCTGTCTCACAGTATAGGACAATTCTGCATCTCAGCAATTCCTAAGGTCAGAGGAGTTTTCTCCATAAAAGGCTATGCAGGTTCTTTCTGTAAATCTGCCTTCACATAACCACATGCCTGGCAGTTCTAGGAAGAAAAAGCCTATTTTTCTGCAAAGGGTGTAGAAAGGTGGCAGTGTCTGAGAACAACTGAACAGTATCGAAGCTGCTTCCTCCGTGCAGTTCTGAGGTGACCTTGGCTGATCTCTGCAGTATGTGCTGAAACTGAAATGGGGGCTTTGACTGCCATCAAGGGCAAACCACATTCTGCACTCAGTATGCCAAGTACCATTTTCCCCTGCCGCTTGCTCCCTTACAACTTACTTTCCTCCCTTGCTGCTTCAAAAAGTGTGTGAGAAGCCCTTTGACAGAGCATGCTGATGCTTGCACAAAGAAAAGAGAAGTGAAGTTGCTTTTGCACCTCAACTGCACAAAAACAAATCCCTTTACTGGCTCCCAAGTCCCCCAGTGTAGCCCCTGGATGTCTCTGCCTGGATGGCTGTAGGCTAGGACACCAGGCTCACCATTTCATTCCCTGAACCTTCCTTTTCCCATCTGTGAAAAGAGAATCTCAGTATCTTGCTTAGTACTCTCCAGGGCTGTTAGGAGGCTCAAATGAGATAATGTATGTAAAGCACTTTGTAAACTGTAAAATGCTTTACAAATGTAAGGGATTATTATAAACCACAATACAGTGATGTTTTATGCTTTTATAAAACTACTGGCTGGAACTGCTGTAAGGGGAATCCCTCTGGTGATTTTTATTTTGGAAACAGGAGGACTTAGGTTTGCCTCCTTGCCAGGAATTGGATTCCTGGCAGCAGCTGTTTATTCCATTTCACTCCACGACGCACATATGGCCACAGCACGCCTCCTGCAGAGCTGACAATATGTACTACTGTGTTTGAGCACATCCACGGAAAGCGTCCTTTCTCCACCCTCACTATTTCTAACTTGCCAAGTCTAACACCTAGGAAATACAGACGTTCACACCGCATTTCACCACAGCAGGATTTGTTTTCTTAGATGAGGTTTTTCCCCCTTAGCAACCAGAATTTTACAGACAGACTCTCACCATAAAAACAGTCTTCTCTTGAGCAGATTGAAAAAATTGGATGCTGTTTTTTTCAACCTTTGACATGGTTAAAATGAAAATGATATTAATATTTGTCCCAAGACGGAGCTTCGACCAGTTGAAAAGGATTAAGGTACTAACACGTTCTTTTTCCCTTGTACCTGCAGCGCACAGATAGACTGGACCAGCACTGGGTGACGGTGCTCAAGCTTTCTGCTGTGATGGAGTGGAGCGCACTGCCACTCTGCACAAATACCTGCACAGAGCAGCGTTATAGATAACCACTCACTGCTCTCTGAGGGGTTTGAGATCATTTGATGTCTGAGAACTACTACTGGCTTGTAAATGTCAAGAGAAATTATGAACATTTGTAGAAAAGTAACTGTTTGACTAATTTCCTGTTCCATGGAGCAAACACACTACCCTATGTATTTAGAATCTGGTGCTGACAGCCAGGCCATGGCAAGCTTCAAGGTTATAGGATCATAAATGGGATTAGATAAGCCAGACAGTGTGGCTCAGACTCCAGCACTTTTAAAATATTATTAAAACCCCAGAAAAGGCAAACAAGTTTGAAGGGAAAGTAAGATGTAACAGACTCCCACCAAGAGAGAAAAGAATCTTGGGTATGATTACTGGGAACTTAGTAACTGCCCCCAGAGCACCTCTAGAGTGCACTTTAGAATCAATCAACATATTAGGATGTAAGACATAATGCAACAAATCATGCTTTAGAGCTCAGAAAGATTTTTCTATTGGATTTGATCCGTTGAAAAAAAAATTAAGGAAAGGACAAAGAAAATTTATTGAGAAGACCAAAATCGACATTAGGAATTTGCAGTTCCAGAGACCTGAGTGCAGTGCCCCACCTGGAAGTCTTTGCGTTTTTAATTATCTGTTTCTTTTTAATTGACCAGATTAATTATTTCCACCTTGCTACTTGGCAGGTAGGGTCACTGTTCCTTTTTACAGCATCAATGAACTCATTCACTTTTTCCCATGTAATTAAGACTGTGAGTTGCAGATCACATTCTTAAATTGGCTTAGTGTACAGCCAATTCAGTCTTTATTAAACAAAATATATGACATCAGGTATTTCTCACTGAAAAAGAGTGTTGAATTTCTACTGAGTTTTCCTCCAGTTGGGAGAGGAGAGTGGTGACTTTGTTCTTTTTATTTTTTGGAGAAGAAACACAGACCTGTAAAGGTTATAGCATCCAGGGTGGTGTTTCATTCTTAGTACACTGAAAGTCTGGAGATTTAAAGGGCAGCTAATGGATTCATGTTGAGGTATTTCTATTGCCACCAAAATTCTGACCAGGTCCTTTCATGAGCTATTTGAAAAGAAATAACTTTGGGTATGCCGTTAAGTTAGTTAAGTGAAATATATTGCCCTCTTCTGTTAGCTTTATTTCTAGGTCATTTAGGAAACCCTAGGAACATTAAGAGTTTCTCAGTGCATTGACCACAGTAGCTGAACACAGTGCGGAAGGCTGTTTGTGGTGTCTACAGTACTCAAGAGAGCAAACTTTAAGCCAACGCTAACTGTCTCTCAAAGCATTTGGTTTCATTCAGGACTTCTGGATCTCAAGTTGATTCCCAGAGGAAGTTAATTTAGAAGTAAAGGGTAAGGTGCTTTCATCTTTCCAGGACCTGAATGGGATTTGCTTCATTAAGTCTGGTGGAGTACCCGATCAAGAGAGAAACTGATGGGCAGACCTCAAGAAATTGATGGACAGACATCTTAATGCTGGTCCTCTTTGACGCTAGCAAAAGACAAGCAACACACATTTAAAATATTAAGAATACTAGTGCATTGTTTTTACATATTAAAAGCTTGTGAGAAATTCATTGTATTGTCTGAATACAATGGGATTGGGATCAAAGGTACAACAACTGGTGTTTTTTCATTTATTACTTCACTTCTTAGTAGAAATGGAATCTTCTAGTTACAGGTAACAACTCTGTGACAAATATACTCAAGTATGTAACATAACTTAGTTCCTAATTTTTTTAATGGAACCTATATTTGGCAATCTCCTGTCCCAAGTTGTAAAATTTTATGGTGTTCTTCTTTTGTCTACTGAGATTTCAGGTGGTTAACTGCTGTATTTCCTTCCAATCCAAAATTCAAGGGTGGTAATGATATCCATGTGCTTCGAAAAAGCTATGTTGGCCTGTGGTTATGTTTTAAATAGGTGTCTAAACACACATACTCACATAGACTCACAGAGTCATCTGGAATGGCATTTCATCTTGGTCTCATGCATAGCAGACTGTGTCTTGACAAAAAACATTCAAAGCTAATTGCAGCGTGGCTTAGTGAAACTCTGTCTTTCTGACTAAAAAGGACAGTTTAAGTGCTTTTTACCCATTGTTGTGATGGCTTGAAACAGTGTGCAGTCTTTATACAAACAGGCCATTTCAAATCCATGTTATAGGCATGTGTGGGAATGGTGGTAATGAGAAGAAAATGTTTCAATTTCAGGGAGTTAGAGTCTTTATACTTGCTGCTAGAGTCCTCTTTGTGGCTTGTACCCAAATTGTTTTGTGCTGGGTAAAGCTGAAGCCTGGGTCTCTGGAAAGCACAGTGATTAAAGGGAAATGTGCTTAGAGAAATAAGGCTTTCAACTTCCAGGAAACTAACCAAACTAGGGAATCACCTCAGTGTATTACCAGTCCTGGCTGGGCCAGTTTCACCACAGGAACAGAGTCATTCTCAATGACCGTGAGCCCATCTCTTTGTCCCTCCAAGAATGCAATGCCAAGAAGCAAAACATCTGCTTGGGGAGATCATTAGGTAGCGTAAAAGTTCCCTGCTCTCCCTTCAGCCAGATTTTCCTCCTGTGCTGGCACAGAGGGCTGCCAGACACAGCACTTGGGGAAACCTGCATGCTATGAGGGCCAGCTCAGCTACCCTCCGTTCTGGGCTAGGTCCTCTGGAGTCTCATTTTCAGCAATACCTCCCCTCTGTGCCTCCCTCCCTCCCTTTTCCACAATTAACTTACCTCCTTCCAGGCTGGAGTCTGGATCGGGAGATTTGGAGACTCAAAGGGGAGAAAAATAGGAATGTCTGGGTTAGGTCTTGAGAGTTTATTCCACTGTATGAAATACTCCATACACCATTTAAGAATGATAACCATGAGGAATCTATCTAGTGATTACAGTGCTGGTTTTTGGTTTTCTGATGTTTTGTGTAACATGCTATTTTATGCACAGCAATACTGATATTTTCATTCATGTAATAATGTTATTTTGGCCATCAGTTAACTTGGTTCTCTCTTTCCAATTCTACTCCACCTGTCTCCTACCTACCTCCCACCCCAGTCACTGATACCCTCACCACAAGCCCCTTCAGCCCCTTTACCACTCAGCTTTTGTAATACCTTGGCTTCCCTACCCCAAAACCCAGTGGCTTAGCTGGATTTGGTGGGAGGAGTAAGATCTCCCTGCCTGGGAAGGGGAAGGGTAGATCCCAGGTGGGCATATCCCTCCTGGTCAGCTGGAGAGATCACACTGCTGCAGCTGGAAGTTTACTGGCCAGATTCAGGAGTGGTGCAGATGTGGTGGGCCAGAGAGCTCCACTCAAGCGCGCCACAGTGGCAGGAAGGGCTGAAATCCTACTGGGCCACAGACTTCAAAGGCAGCAGCTCCACGGGAGGCACCAGCCAGGGTGGGGGCAGGGACTGAAGGGACAGCAAATTCCATCATTTATAAATTACCTAGTCTATGGTGTTTTGTTACAGCAGCACAAATAGACTAAGACAGTGGGGGAAGTATAATTTTCTCCCAGGGAGGAACAGCAAATATTTTGAATAATAATACAATCTATCATAAGCCCCATTATCAAACAAACATATAAAATGAAAAGTCTGGCAGAATGAGAAAAGTTACAAACATTTGTCATTATCAGGGAGAGAAAGCTTGACATTTCTTTGACAAACATAATTCATCAATATAATTCCCTCTATAACACAAGACAATCTAGAGCCACATGGTGGAGCTCAGCAGTCTGGTGGTGGATACAGTGTGGCCCAGAAAGGAGAGTGCAGCTCAGAAAGAAGAAACATCACAGATCTAATGGGGCCAGTGCCAAGGGGCAGGTAGCTTTGGGAGCCAGGATGTCTTTGACCCTCACCTTTTTGGTTACATAATTTCCATTGACCTCACTTATATTCAGCCTGTAACCTAACACAGGAATCTCCTTTTGAGACCAGATTGAAAGGGCTGAAATGTCTCTGCCCATTTGCTTGAGCCTTTGATAGCAAACAGCTCTGAGCAGTCAGTATCTCCTTTACCCACCACCACCTCTGCCCCTCAACCAGAAGGCAGGGAGAACTGGGTCATCATGAAGCAGATGTTTCCGTATCTGCTTGGATAGTATTTAGTGTACTCTGTCCAGGAACCAGCCTGAATTCTTCACCTCTTCCTCTAAGGAAGAACCCACTGCTTATGACCATGCAACTTTTGGCTTTGCCTAGAGACAAATTTGAGCTCTGGTAAGACCCTGGTAGGCTCAGCTGTAGGTTCCCACACAGACCCACTGATCCCTGGAATGCAACCTGAATAATTGGCAGAGGGGCACAGCAGTTCTC
This sequence comes from Cacajao melanocephalus, assembly GCA_963573385.1. Taxonomy (NCBI): domain Eukaryota; kingdom Metazoa; phylum Chordata; class Mammalia; order Primates; family Pitheciidae; genus Cacajao; species Cacajao melanocephalus. The sequence continues at coordinate 23,489 of CAUYLG010024288.1, forward strand.
AGTTATGACCTTCTGGACCCTCACACCCAGAAACACTTAACTCCGAGCCACATGCCCACTAGCAAGGGATGGGTCCTGGTGGCCAGCTGCTTGCACCACAGGCACAACAGGCTGTAATGGAGCTGTGTGAGCAAGCAGGCCTGGGCTGGCGGCCCTTGGTGGCTCTCTGCTCTAGTCCCATCTGAAATGTAAGGATGCTTAATTGGAAACATCCCTATTAGAAACTCACCTTCTTGCCGTGCCTGACTATTCCTTTGAATGCATTAACCCCGCCTCCATGTATCCCAGATCCTTAATGGAGGTAACTGGTTTTGAGAAGAAGGTATAAAACCGCCCTAAGCAAAGATGAAGCTCAATGAAATGTATGTGTAAGAAGTAACCAGATTATCAGACTGGGAGAACGGTTTCAAGGTGAAACTGTCTCTAAGGCTGAGGGACTGTGCCCCCTCCAGACTAGGGGACAGTCAGTGGTGGATATGCAGCTGTGTTAGCTAATCCAAGGCAGTGAACAACCATCAGAATCCACTATTATTTTTATTTTTTAAATATTTATCTGCTCAGTATCCTCCCCTCCGAACATACCTGTCTTCTGAAAGGAGTTCAACTTCACTGGTCACAGGGATAGGAACATACGACACAGTTTGGCTCAATCATAGGACCTCATATGCTTGGCTCTAAGAGGTGGGTGATGATCTACCTGAGATTAGACGACATCCTCTGTTTAAGTGGCAACTTGCCTCTTGTCCTCTTGTCAGGGACAAGTCCAGATGACTCACCCTGAAATGCAGGCCTCTTAGGTCTCCATTTCAGGGTGAGTCATCTGGTCTTGTCCCTGCCAAGACAGTTCAGTGGCATGGACAGCCACTGAACTCAAGTGTGGCTGATCTACCTGTTTATCGTTTGTGTGTTTGTTTTGACAGTGTGCTGGAACCCACTGCTTATGACCATAAACCCCGAAGCCTTGCCATTTCCCTCCAGTTATGAAGCACATTCTGAACTCTTGTCCCAACCCGTGTTCCTTGTGGTCCACTGTTCTCGGAAGCCACTAGATGTCTTGGCCCTGACCATTTATCATTCAAAAGGCAAGGGCCATGGGAAGTGCTAGCTCAGCTCATCCATCTGGACATCCCTCAGCCACTTCTATCTTCCAGCATCAGGGAGGAAGTGGAGCTGTGCCACTCATGAGTCTTCTGAGAGATGTTCAGTCTTTCCAGCTATCCCTGAAGAAGGAAGGAGTAATCATGTTTTTAAATGTTCCCCTAAGTCTATCTGGGTGTTTTCCCCTGATAGCACTCTCCAGGTTGAACCTCAAGTGAAAGAAGAGTTAAGAACACTCAGGTCTGACCTTTTGCCTTTCTTCCTCTTTCCTGCTCAGAAAGGCTACTTCCCCTTTCTCTTTAATCAGAATGGTGCCTGGGTCACGTCCTCCTTCTCTATATAGCACTTGCCTTCCTCTCCTTTCCCTTCCCTGGGAAAGTGATGCTGGTGTGGCTGCAGAGAAAGAAAGTGAATTTCTAAGATGACAAAACAACTGGAAAGTGTCTTCAAAATAGTGTCCCTATTTCTCCAGCAAAACTTAGCAATCATAGATGAGTCTCCTCATATTTATTCATTCAACAATTATTTACTGAGGAGCTGGAGACAAGTCCTTGCCTGCAATAAAATCGGAGTTTCATGGGAAGGCCAATGAGCAGCTAACAATTACAAAGATCTGAGCAGCTTTCACACTGAATGACATTTTCTCAATTCCACGTTTTCCCCTAAAAGATAGGGAGAACTTTGACCAAGGGCTGTGTCCTATTCCACAGCACCTAACACAGATGATGCTTTAAAAACTTTGTTGAATAGGTGAATGAATGAATGAATGAATGAACAAACGTAAAGGATAGTGTTGTAAGGGCATACATATGGGGCACTATAAAAACACACAGAAGGGCTTTGCACTTTCATTGGGATGAGAAAATAGGGTCTTAGTCAGGCAAAATGTTCAAAGAGAAGATGATAGAGTTTTGCTTTTGAGCGAGCATTGAGAGGTGGAGAAAGCGCATTCCACGCAGAGATACTGTGATGGAAAGGATTCCGCCATGTCTCGGAAATTGCATGTTGGAACTGCAAATTGCAACATGCCTGGAGTCCTTGTTGGGGACATGAAGCTGGCAAGTGAGCAAGACCTGGACTGCACAGGGCCTTGTATCCATGGAAGCACTGTGTAAAGATTTTTATTCCAGGTGGAGAGGGGTTTTGTCTCCTTGTTCACCACGGTATCCCTTTTACTTCTTCTTCTTCTTCTTCCTTTTTTTTTTTTTGATAGAGGTAGGGTCTTGTTTTGTTGCCTAGCTGGTCTTAAACTCTTAGCCTCAAGTGATCCTCCCACTTTGGCCTCCCAAAGTGCTGGGATTACATGTGTAAGCCTCCCTTGAACTTTAATCAGTTTCTTCTTCATCTCTTTAGCTTACATGTGGTTTCAGCCAGCCATGGCCCAGACTCAACATCAAGTCAGTCAGCCCTACAGCTCATGCCCCTGGACTGCCTCCATCACTCCATATTTCCTAATTCAGATTTCCAGGAGCACAGATCTGATCGATGTGGCTCAGATTTTCCCAGAGGGTCACATTAGGGGTCAGCCAATTGGATGTCTGTTCTGGGTAAGGTGCCCAGCCCTAGTCCAATCAGCCTAGGCTGCAAAGGCAGGTCACATGGTACCAGACTTGGCCATGTTGGCAAAAGGGCCATAAGCATGTGGCATTCCCTTGGCATTCCCTTGGGGGTTGGGTTAATGAAGCAGGTACAGGACTGACACAATCAGCACAGTCCTCAGAGAGACGGAAGGAAGAGGCCAGGACTGTGTCTTTTTCTGATTTGTATACTCAGTGCTTAACTAGTGCTTCCTATATGTTGAATCAATGGATAAATGAATGAATGAACATATGAGGGAATATGTGAAATTAATGAAGAAGAAGCAAATGCTGCTCAGAAGACAATTCCTGTAACGCCAGAACAAGAAGGAGCCTGGACACTGCTCAACAGCTTTCTTGAACCAGAGCTGTGCCTGGCACAGTCTGTTCCTAGACCCAAGTCCTGGCCCCTTACAGGGTGCCCCTTGGAGCATGAGCAAAGAAAAAACCCTGTCTACCAGGCATTTCACCCGGAACCTCCATCTGGCTGTGAAAACTGCCCTTGTGCCAATGACAGGAGCTTGACCCAAGAGGCCTCTGGCATAGGAGAGGACTTTAGTTGCACTCCCTAATTAATCTCAGGTTTGGCAAGAGTGACTGGAAATGTCAGACCTCTCTAGTCAAACAGACGCTTCCCCTGAGCTCTAACAACCAACAAAGTTGTCAGTTGTGTTGAGAAACAAGAAGCCATAATATTATTTAAGAGTTCCGTGCCTTTGCTTGAGAGACATGGAAAGGAAATTACTCGGCTTGGACTCAGAACGGATGAGTTTCAGTTTCAGTTTGGTCCCAGGTAAGTCATTTGATGTCTAAGGCTCTCACTTTCCTTAAAATTGAGGATAATCACTCTGTTCTTCCTACATCTCATTTGGTTGTAGTGAAGGGCAATTTAGATGCCTTTTGAGGAAAGAGTGTAAATGAGTGGAACACTGTACAGATGTGAAGAACTATTACTAGCATCAACAACAATTAGCAAACAAATGGATGGTGATGGGCACATCTGGAGGTAAAAAGCTCAGCTAGGAGGCTGCTGCAGGTCACCAGCCTGCCGGTGATGCCATTTTTCAACCAAGCAGAGGCAGCGGGAATGGGGAAAAGAGACAGAGACCCTCTCTTGACTTTTTGATCGATATGAGCCTAAACTATTTAATAAATGAACTAATTAAGTATAATCAGCAATTCTTTGGGAAGAAATCATCCTACTTATCAGAACATTACTTGTTACAGTAATTTCTGAATTCTGAATTTCACTCCTATTTTTGTAACACCAGTAAACGTGGTACATATTTTATTATTGCATTCATCACCTGATTTAATGTATTTGTTAAATTTTTTTTTTTTTGAGACAGAATCTCGTTCTGTCCCCAGGCTGTAGTGCAGTGGTGCGATCTCAGCTTACTGCAACCTCTGCCTCCCAGGTTCAAGTGATTCTCCTGCCTCAGCCTCCCAAGTAGCTGGGACTACAGGCACATGCCACCACACCCAGCTAATTTTTGCGTTTTTAGTAGAGATGGGGTTTCACCATGTTGGCCAGAACGGTCTTGATCTCTTGACCTCATGATCTGCCCACCTCGGCCTCCCAAAATGCCGGGATTACAGGCGTGTATTTGTTAAATTTTTCACTTCTTCTTCTAGATTTGAATCCCTGTAGGGCAATGGTCTGTTGAATTACTATTTGAAACCTCTCTTGGCTCCCAGCATACTGCTTAGCACATAGTCAACATGTAATGTTTGATGGATGAATGAAAGTTTAATCATATCACCATGGATTGATTTATTACTTCAAATCTTTACAATAATCTCGCAGGGCAGATATTTTAATTCCCTTTTTATAGATAAAGTAAGACTCAAAGATGTTAAGTAACTAAGGTGCCCAAGGTCCCATAACTGGTACAGCCTAGATTCCAATGGGCCTGCTCCAGAGCTCACTTGGCCTGTTTCCCCAGCGCCTGGCTGATAATAACAACTCCGGGTGGGTATGTCCTTGCAATTTGGAATTTATCTTGAAGTTGCTGAACTTCCATCCACTCCAGCACTTGTCTTGGTTGGACACACATTTCACTGTGGGGAGAAGGGAAAAGGCTTCTAGAAGGAAGGAACTGCTATGAAGGCCATGGGAAGGTTGAGGTTTAAGACCTCTTCTGAAAACAATCAGCTTCTCGGCCAAGGTCCTCGGGGATAAAGTCTGATAGAAACTTTTTAGCAGAGCTGGGGTAACTTCATTGCTCTGAGCTTTAGAAAATCTAGCACTTCCCTCCTAGTCCCATGGGATCTTTTTGTTTCAGGACAAGGATGGCACAGGGCCAGGTCTCCACACCTGTATAGCCCGGAAGGTGGCTGGCAGGGGTTGTCCAGTAGGAAAGGAGGTTCTTAATAGTAGTTTGGAATGTATAGTTTATTTTTATTTTATTTTATTTTTGAGACAGAGTCTCACTCTGTCACCCAGGCTGGAGTGCAATGGCACCATCTCAGCTCACTGCAACCTCCGCCTCCCAGGTTCAAGTGATTCTCACACCTCAGTCTCCCAAGTAGCTGGGAATACAGATGCACCACCACACCCAGCTAATTTTTTTGTATTTTTAGTGGAGACTGGGGTTTTGCCATTTTGGATAGGCTTGTCTTGAACTCCTAGTCTCAATTGATATTCTTGCCTCGACCTCCCAAAGTGGTGAGATTACAGGCATGAGCCAGTGTGCCCAGCCTCAGAATGTGTAGTTTTTAAAGGCAGCTAGTCATTTAAGAAGGAAAACCAAACCACCACTATGTACTAGTTATGTCCCTGTTGTGTTTTTTTCAGTTATCAGAAGCACATCCAACCTGCCTGATCCAGCAAATACACTCACGGTCAAACATGTTTCTCTACTAGAGGACCCAGAATTCAGTGCTCTTCATAAAACATGATTAAAAATTGCTACGCTGAATGTCATCATGCAAACCAGGGCCAACTTTATACTCAGAGACAATTGGCACCAGGCACTAAAGATTTAAGGATATTTAACAAAACTCAGAGAGTACAGAATGGTACAAAATGATGAGTAAATGTCTCCTTCCTGAACTGCCACTCATAAGGAGCCCTAAAGTGAACCCTGAAAAATCCCTGAATTTGCCTGAGCCAACCAGTCCATCAATCAGTGCACACTTTCTTCTGAGATATGAGGTCAAAGATGAGTCTCAGGCCAGGCACGGTGGCTCTCGCCTATAATTCCAGCACTTTGGGAGGCTGAGGTGGGTGGATCACGAGGTCAAGAGATTGAGACCATCCTGGCCAACATAGTGAAACCTCGTCTTTACTAAAATACAAAAATTAGCTGGGCATGGTGCCACGTGCCTGTAGTCCCAGTTACTCTGGAGGCTGAGGCAGGAGAATTGCTGGAGGTTGGGAGGTGGAGGTTGCAGTGAGCCAAGATTGCACCACTGCACTCCAGCCTGGCACCTGGCAAAAGAGTGAGACTCTGTCTCAAAAAAAAAAAAAATGAGTCTCTCCATTCCCTCCCCTTAAGCGGAGAGACATGCACATATCTACAAGGAGAGCTGACCATCCATGGAGATACGTGATAAGTACCCAAGAGTGGACCAGACATTTCCCTGACAGCAGTTGGAGCACGAGTAATTTAAAATCATACTTTCCCCACCACAGCTTCCATATTCTGAGCTGAACATGAGCTGCACCTGAGCTGAACATTAGACTTTGAACTCCAGTTATTTATGACCCTGTCATTGTCTTCTATGAAACAGGCAACTAAGTTCCTCAGAGCATGCCTGGAACATCATAAGTGCCCAGTAAATAATCAATTTATACTTAAGGCCTGATATTTACACCTAATATCAGTTACCTCATACTTAGGTTTCTTGTGTGTATAGGATAGATCGTGAGGGCCTGCTCGGGGCAATTCTTCTGTTATTATCATTACCTTTGATATTTCTTTCTAGAAACATAAAACACAAACATCTCTGTATTGATGCCCTTTGACAGCTTACTTTTGGAAGGAGGATGGGGAAGAAGGTGGTAAGCCTCTTTGTTTAAAGAAAGCTCAAAGGATTATAGAGACAGAAGTGAGTCCTGATCCAACTACTGACAGATGTTCTGCAACTGCTCCTGGCAGCAGGAGACATGAAGAGAGCTGAATTTCTTTGATGGCTACAGACCTGCCCGAATGTGACAAGGAGAACCATTCATTAAAGCCCCCAAACCAACTCCAGGGTTCCAAGGTGGGTCTGCCTCACTGGACCTGCACCTGGACCAGAGGCCTGGAAGATTACCTTGATGGCCACATTCATTTGGCAGAAATGAGAAGGCGCTGAGCTCTCCAGCAAGCTGCACTGAGTGCCTGTGTTTGTAATCTTCTGGCACTTGCAGTCACCTGGCTGGCTGGCTTTCCAGCTTGCTCTGGCACTCAGACCTGGCATTTCAGAAACTACTGGCAGCAGATCTTGGAATTGGTACCTTTAAAAATAAAAGCAAGGAAAGCTAATGTTGCGCTGGCAAAGCTCACCCGAGGCCATCTCCATCTGTCCTTCCCTCCCTTTATGACTCTCCATTTTCACGTTCTCTCTAGCAGTCAGAGCCCCTGCTGTCCTTTCCATGCCCTCACTGGGGGCAGTCCTGTGGACAGTCTTCCACCGTTCTCTTATTTGTAACTTCCTCCTCCATAGAGTCCGACAGCTGGGAAAGGCAGCTGAAGTAATTTCCATAAGGTTGTCAACTGAGCCTGGGCTTGATGGGAAGATGGTTTCAACATGAAGGGACAAACCTGACTCCCAGCCACAGATGGGCAGAGGGACTGTGCAGAGCATGTGATGGCCATATGAGGCAGCAGAACTCTGGCCTCCACCCACAGCCCAAGGAGGGCCCAACAGAGACAGTTGTGGGATACTGGGCCTTTCTTGCCACTCTCTGGACATCAGCTAGGGTTCCTTAGTTACAAATAATGGATACTAAGTATGTAAAATTTAAAAAAAAAAACAGAATTTACTGAAAGGATATAGGCTAGCTCACATCAAAAGAAATGCTGAATCCCTTAGTCTTAGAAAGGGCAGGAAGAAGGGAAGGTCTTGGGATCAAGGTAACAGGGCATACAGTACAGATTATCCTTCAGGACATTTTCTGTCCAGTATCAGGCTGTTCAAGATTCCTGGTGAAGGCCAAGCGCAGTGGCTCACGCCTGTAATCCTGGCACTTTGGGAGGCCAAGTCAGGTGGATCACTTGAGGTCAGGAGTTTGAGACCAGCCTGGTCAATATGGTGAAACCCCGTCTCTACCAAAAATATAAAAATTAGCCAGGCATGGTGGCAGCTCCTGCAGTCCCAGCTACTCTGGAGGCTGAGGGAGGAGAATTGCTTGAACCTGAGAGTCAGAGGTTGCAGTGAGCCGAGATTGCATTACCATGCTCCAGCATGGGAGACTTCGTCTCAAAAAAAAAAAAAAAGATTCTTGGTGAATCTATTTGACTATGTGGGGATCAAGTGACCCAGTAAAGCCAATTAGATTGGCTTAATTTGATTGCCAGACCCACCAGGACTTTACAGAGCATGGGGAAGGGCTTGATCTACCAGGTTGAAAGAACAACTGGGTGGTCAAAAACAGCAGGTGTCCACCTTCAACCCAGAGAAGCTCCTTTTCCTCTCTTCCTTTTTTCTTTTCTTTTCTTCCCTCCCCTCCCCACCTCCCTCCCTTCTTCCTTCCGTCCTTGCTTCCTTCCTTCCTTCCTTCCTTCCTTCTTTCCTTCCTTCCTTTCTCTCTTTCTTTTTCTCTTTCTCTCTTTTTTCTGAGACAGGGTCTCACTCTGTTGCCCAGGCTGGAGTGCAGTGGCGAGATCTCAGCTTGCTGCAGCCTTGACCTCCCTGTGATCCTCCCACCTCAGTGATCACTGAGTGATCAGTGAGCTAGCTCAGTGACCCTTCCACTTCATCCTCATGAGTAGCTGGGATTACAGGCATGCAGCACCAGGCCAGGCTAATTTTTGTACTTTTTCTGGAGACAGTGTTTCGCCATGTTGGCTAGGCTGGTCTTGAACTCCTGAGTTCAAGCAATCCTCCAACCTGGGCCTCCTATAGTGCTGGGATTACAAACATGAACTACTGCACCTGGCCTCCCTTTTTTTTCCACACCTGTGTTTGCTCTAACTTGCCAACAACTGGATTTTACTGCGAGAAAAATGGCGGAAGAACTCAGGAAGCCAAGAACAGGAAGGGACTTGATTACTGTTTGCAAATAGTTTAGCTATCAAGAAGTGAGTCCTGGGGCAGATTTCTGCTCCCCTGAAATCCGGAACAGAGGACTACCATTTACCAAGCGAAAAACCTGTGAGTCACCCACAGGTCTCCATTGCCTTCCCTCTTCCTCACAGATCAAATAGGGCATCAATTTATTTAATTTTATCCCCCAAACATCTTTCATTTATATATAACCTGTCAAGCCTCAACTTTTCACCTGCCCAGGACCAGAGCCTCCTAACCAGCCTCTCTGCCTCCTTAAATAGTTGCTGACTGCAGCCAGAACGATTTTCCGGAAACCTAAATCAATCAAGATTCTCCCTCTCAGGGGCTTCTGGCTGCCTATAAGACAGCCTTAGCCTAAATGTAAGGCCCCTGTGATCTGTCTGCAGCTCACTTCTCTGGCCTTCTTGTGAGAGTCTCCTTTCTTTACAACTTTCACATTGAGTTTCTTGAAAACACTATTAGTGCCAGCCAACTGTTTGCAATGAAGAGGTGGGGGAAAGAAGTATCATCTCCATAAGGAGGTAACAAAGGTTAAGTGAGAGTGTGAGAGGGAGGCCCTAGTCTGATAGAGCCGGTGTCCTTACAAGAAGAGAAAAAGACACCAGCGCTTTCTTTTTCTGCCATGTGAAGACACAGCGAGAAGGCTGCCATCTGCAAAGCAGGAAGACAGCCCTCACCAGAACTGCCCCTGCCAGACCTGCATCTGAGGCTTCTGCCCCTAGAAGTGTGAGAAAATCCATTTCTGTTTTTTAAGCCACCTGGTCTGTGATATCTCTTATAGCAGCCTGAGCAGACTAGGACAGGGGCATACCCTGAAATAGTCTGCAAAAACCTTGACATCTCTTTAAAAGTCTTACTTAAATTTTACTTATCTATATTTATTTTTTTAGAGATGGAATCTTGCTCTGTCACCCAGGCTGGAGTGCAGTGGGGCAGTCATGGGTCACTGCAACCTGGAACTCTTGGGCTCAGGTAATCCTCCCACCTCAGCCTCCCAGGTAGCTGGGACTACAGGCATGCACCACCATGCCTGGCTGTTTTTTTTCATTTGTTTGTTTGTTTTTTGTAGGAGCAGGGGTCTCACTATGTTGCCCAGGCTGATCTCAAACTCCTGGCTTCAAGTGATCCTTCTGCCTCAGCCTCCCAACATGCTGGGAAGTCTTGTTTTAGAATACGTTTTTATATTCTCGCATCCTGCCTCATAAAGCCTTACTGGCTTTAGTAGAAATGTGTTATTTCCAATCACACATACAGTAAATCAAGTCATAGTGACCTGCTGACTTCTAGTATCCCCAGCCCGCCATGCCTTACCTTAGGGAATTTAGAATCCAATTTCAGAGTCCTCCTCAGTCATTTCCACGTAGAGACTTTTGGATACTCTGCTCTTTGCTGAAACATTCTCCCTCTGACTCCCTTTTGTCCATTTGGCAAAGCCTTTAAAAAAAAACCCCAATGATCACTTCCTCTTTTAAGACTCTCCTAGCCCCACACCTCAATGCAGAGCTGACATCTTCCTTTATGTGCTCACTGTGCCTTCTGCAGATGTACAGCCCTTTATTATGTGCATGTATGTCTACATGTTTACATGTATATGATGTCTACTGAATTGTAAGCTCTCTGAGGACAGGCAGGAGGTCTGATTTATGAATGAATCTCCACAGCCTAGCAGAGGACCAAGCACAAAGTATATGCTTGGTAATTGTTGAAGCATAAATGAATGAAAGAGTAAGTGGGTGAATGAATAAATGAATCGCAAAGCAACTTAAATTAAAGCAGAAGGATTTTTCTGGGATGTATTTGGAAATGGTAATTAAATGTTGAAATACAGACAGTGCCTGATTTAAGATGTTTAGACTTATGATTTTTCAACTTTACAATGATACAAAGCCAGTGGAAAGTGGTATGATACTCTCTCATGATCATGAGGGTAGACAACCAACACTACAATGAACTGTGTTGCCAGATAATTTTGTCCAGCTGTAGGCTAACATAAGTGTTCTGAGCAATTTAAAGTAGCGAGGCTAAACTACAATGTTCAGTGGGTTAGGTGTATTAAATGCATTTTTAGGTTACAATATTTTCAACTTACAGTGGGTTTATTGAGAGGTAACCTCATTGGAAACCATGGAGCATCTGTATCCCCAAAGGTTGACAGCAAAACCTCCACGGCCGCAGCCACTCCACTGCCTTAGATAGGGCTGGGGACTGGTTAGAGGGTCTCCTGAGATTTCTCCACCTCATTTTGTGTAAGTCTGTTCTTCAACACCTCACTGCATCTCTTTCCGATCCCCACCCCTCACTCCCTCTGAGCGATCTCTACTTTAGTTGAGTCCCTATGTAGCTCATGCTTGGACTACCACATTTATTTCTTAATTAGACCACCTGCCTAAAAGTACCTCTCTCTTCTATGAGTCTACGTATCATCTACTGATTACTCAGAACTCTTGAGGTACTGACTCAGCCGCCACACACTTGCATGGATACATGTTAGGTGGTTTTGTGTGGAAATCCCTGTGTGTCTGTGCGTGTGCGTGTGCATGTTTCCCACCACTCAAATGTAAACTATCTGTCTCCTCTGCGTCTTGCTCAGCTCTTGGCACCTGAAGCTGAATCAGTATGACAGTGCAGGGAAGGAGGTTGGCAGAAAACAGCTCTGCAGGGCTCTGCCTGACCTCCTGGCTTCATTTCCCACTGCTCCAGGTGTCCACTTCTCTCTGTCACAATGTTTGCTCCTGTCAGCTGAAGCACTCATGGCAACCTGTCAGGCTGGGGGTAATGCCCTGCACCAGGGCACAGCAGTGGGGGAAGGAACCCAAGTCTTGACGATTTCACAGGACAGCTGTTTTCCTTGAAGCCTGATAGAACCAGTCAGAATCCTCTTCCTTTCTTGGCTCCTCCAGAGTAGAAACTGTGTACATACTCAGGGACATATTCTAACTAGTGGGAGATTCTCATTTTCCTTCTGAACAACAAGGATGTTACAGTAGAGAGGAAAAATAAGGCAGAGAAAGGACCTCCAAAGAGTCAGGATGTCCTCTCAGGCACTCCGTTACATGCACACATAAGGGCCAGGGAGCCCACAGCTTGCATGGCCACTAAAATGGAGTCACAGCATAGTTCTCAGCAATATCCTGCCCAGAGGGCTGCACTGGCGTGGTTGGACAGAGGCTGCTTAATACATGCAGGTGGTGAGTAGTCTCTCCTTCATGGCGGAGTTCACGGCCACAACCATTTCTCACTGTCCCTAGCCATTCCCACTGCCATCTGCCAAAAGGGAAGAAAGAGAAATTATTCACAGACATCATCACCTGCCCAGCAACTCAGACTCCCCACCAAATAAGGCAGCCAAGACAGCTCCTACCCTGGGACTGAATTAAAGAGAAGAATGTAAGAAAAAATAATTCTCCTAGATGGAAAGACCCACAATGCTCTGGGGCCACATCTAATTAACTTACAGCCTCTGATGTCAACAGCTTCCAAGGCTGGTGTAGTGCATTTGCAAACACATTCCAGAAGAGTCAACGTGGTCTGGTGTTGACACAGGCCCATAACTGTCAGAGGCAGTAGTTTTCAATGTATGGATGCCGTAAAGCTTTGGCAATATGATTGCTACAATGTGTGGTGTGTTTTTGACAATAAGCAGGAGGTAGGGGGTTGGGGAGTATTGGTTCCACATTTGGCTATGGATGTGGGCTCATAAGGGAAAACCTGTAGTCATTTCTGCTATGGCAAAGCAGCTACAATAATGGCTCCAAACAATGAACCTAGGAATGTTACGTGGTTCTTTACTAGCAAACTCTGGACTTCTACATCAGCTCAAAGGTACATTAGTCATTCAACACACATTCAATACCACCTACCCTATGTGAAACGCGTAGTGCAGAATAAGTACAGAGTACAGTGGGAGCACAAGAAATAGACGGTAGGTTTGCCTCCAAAGGATTCAGTAAATGTCAGGTCTCCTTACTTCAAGAACCCTCCTAAGAAGAACCATGATGGAAGGAAAAAAGAAGTAGTGGGGTGGTGACCACAGCTGTCATCAGACTTTGCTTCTATCCTGACAAGATGTGAGTGTCCTTAGATGCAGGTGGTGAGACTTGTTCATGTTGTCAGCAATAGAAAGAGTGACATTTTCATGGTCTAAGACACAGATATGATACTAGACTTGATTATTGACCAAAATAAAACATCACCAAAACATGCTTCATTTGTTATCACTACTGGCCTCAAGGCCAACATTTGGTTGTACTCAGAATCTGGAGCTCAAGAGTCTGAATAATACAGTCCCAAGCTACGGCAGAAGAGTGCGTGTGTGTGTGTGTGTGTGTGTGCATTGTATATGTGCATGCATATGCCTAAGTACTAGTCTGAAACTCTCTAAATGGATTCCTTATGGTTCTCAAAAGCAGAGGCAGCTGGGTCATTAGAAGCTATGCAATCAGCAGATATTTACTAACCGCCTACAGGGTGCCATGCATAGTGCCAAAACAGAGGGGCTAAGGGACAAATTGTGTGCCTCTCAGAAGTTAGTGTACTTTTGCTTAAGAACAGAAAGTGGATAATATATTAGATCAACATTCACATACTCATTGCCAGGCAATTCCAACTAGGAAAGGCTTTTTATCTTTTTTTTTTTTTAAAGGTTACCACTACACACCTGTTAGGATGTCTGAAATAAAAACGCTGACAATGTCAAATACTAGCAAGGATGTGGAGCAACAGGAACTCTTACTTATCACCAATGAGAATGCAAAATGGTACAGAAGCTTTGGAAATCGGTTTGGTGATGTCTTACAAAACTAAACATACTCTTACCATATGATCCAGCAATAGTGTTCTTTAGTATTTACCCAAAAAAAGTTGAAAACTTATGCCACAGAAAAACCTGCTTGTAGATGTCAATAGCAGCTTTATTCAGAATTGCCAAAACTTGGAAGCAACCAAGATGACTTTCAAATAAGTGAACAGATAAACTGTGGCATGTCTAGACAATGGAATATTATTTAGTGCTAAAGAAATGAGCTATCAAGCCATGAAAAGACATGGAGGAACCTTAAATGTATATTACTAAGTGAAAGAAGCCAATTTAAAAAGGCTATATATTATACAAGTCCAACTATATGACATTTTGGATAGAGCAAAATCATGAAGGCAGTAAAAAGATTTGTGGTTGTCAGGGGTCAAGAGCGAGAGAGGAATGAATAAGGAAAGCATAGAGGATTTTTAGAGCAATAAAATTATTCTGTACAAAACTATGACGGTGAATACATGTTGTCTAGTCCATTTTGTGCTGCTACAACAAAACATCTGAGTCGGGGTAATTTAGAAACCACAGAAATTTATTTCTCACTGTTCTGGAGGCTGGGAAGTCCAAGATCAAAGTGCCAACATCAGGTGTCTGGTTAGGACCATCTTGCTGAATCTTCCAGAGCTAATGCTATTTCCTCACAGGGCAGAAGAGCAGGAGACAGATAATTCTTCCCAAAGGCCCATTTTATGAAATAATCCATTCAGGAAGGTAGAGCATGACCTAAACACCTCCCTTTAGGCCCCATCTCCCCACACTGTTGCATTGAGGATTAAGTTTCCAACACCTGAATTTTGGGAGGGGACAAACACATTCAAACCATAGCACATGTCATTATATATTTGTCAAAACTCATAGGAAGCACAACTATTATAAATGATGGGCCTTTATTGATAATGATGTGTCATTGTTGGTTCATGAGACTGTAAGAACTGTTACAGATGTTTCACTGGGGTGTCAGACATTAACGGCAGGGGAGGAAGTACATAAGAACTCTGTATTTTCTGTTCAACTTTGCTGTAAACCTAAAATTGATCTGAAAAATAAAGTCTACTTAATAAATGAATGAATGAATGAATGAATGAATGACAAAAAATGGCATTCCAACCTGTGGGCAGTTGTAGAAAGAAATTAATGGATCTGATGATTAAGTTACTCAGTTAGCACCCTGAGTAGATTTCTTAGGTTCTTTTTGACATGACATTTTTATGCTGACATTGTTCATCCTGTGAGTCCATAGCCATGTTCAGAATTGGAAGAGTCCCATACTTGGGGCTTTCTGGATGACTCCAAAGGTCCTGTCTCCAGCCCCAGTGTGCTAACTCTTTGAAACCTGGAACCAGACAAGGTCAGCACAGAGAACTGTGCATGAGAAGCTGTTGAAGCAAGCACTCTCAGTGTTCTGTGAACACGAGGAATAATGTCAAAAAGTGAGAATGCTTTTTATTTTTAATTTTTGAAACAGGGTCTCACTCTGTTGCCTGGGTTGGAGTACAGTGGTGTGATCTCAGCTCACTGCAACTGCCACCTCCCGGGCTCAAGCAATCCTGCCACTGGCACACACCACCATGCTTCGCTAATTTTTTAAGCCCTTTTGGAGAGATGAGGTCTCACTCTATTGCTCAGTCTGGTCTCAAACTCTAGGGATCAAGTCATCCTCCCACCTAAGCTTCCCAAAGTGCTAGGATTACAGGTGTGAGCCATCACACCCAGCTAAGTGAGAATGCTTAAGCAGGCATAGTAACATGACTCTGATACATTTTTTAAAAAAGAAACTTACCAGCTGGGCACAGTGGCTCACACCTGTAATCCTAGCACTTTGGGAGGCTGAGGTAGGTGGATTGCCTTAGCTCAGGAGTTCGAGACCAGCCTGAGCAACATGGTGAAACCCTGTCTCTACTAAAATATGAAAAATTAGCTGGGCATGGTGGCATGCACCTGTAGTCCCAACCACTCAGTAGGCTCAGGCAGGAGAATTGCTAGAACACAGGAGGTGGAGGTTGCAGTGAGCCAAGATCGCACCACTGCACTCCAGCACTCCAGCCTGGGTGACAGAGCATGACCCCATTTCTAAAAAAAAGAAAAGAAACCTAGCAATATGAATAAATGAATAGTCCCAATTCTACTAAATAGTCCATTTGATCTTAGACGAAAGATTAGAAAGACATAGCAATTGTTAACAGCAATTATCTCATGAAGACAGCTCATCTGTGACTCTTACATTTTGTTTTATGCATCTTGATGTTCCAAATTTTCTCCAATAAATATGTATTTTTTTAAAATCAGAATTGAGAGAGACAAAATATGAGTGACAATGATTGTCCATCAACAGAGTAGTCAATGAGAGTTCTGAGTTTATCAAGATGATAAATGACCAGGAGGAAAACCCGACATCTGACCCAGAGGGAGCTTCTGAAGAACTGGGGTACAGTGGGTTTATTTTATTTTAACTTTTACACACACACACACACACACACACACATGTAAAGCCCTAGAATTGGGACCATTCATTTATTCATTTATTCACGTGCGTTTGTGTGCATGTGTGTGTTTGTGTATATATATATTATATATATATTATATATATATATTATATATATTATATATATAATATATTATATATATAATATATATATATATATACATACATAGTTGGTTTTGAGCCAAAGTCTAACTATAGCCCAGGCTGGAGTGTAGTGGCACAGTCTTAGCTCACTGAAGCCTCCACCTCCTGGGCTCAAGCCATCCTTCTCCTCAGCCTCCTGAGTAGCTGGAACTACAGGTGTGCACCACCACACCCAGCTAATTTTTGTAATTTTTGTATTTTTTGTAGAGACAGGGTTTTTCCATGTTGCCCAAGCTGGTCTTGAGCTCCTGGGCTGAAGTGATCATCCTATCTTGGTCTCCCAAAGTGCTGAGATTACAGGCATGAGCCACTGTACCCAGCTACTTGGGTTTAAAATCAAAACTGCACATAAGAAGCCAAATCTACATGTGCTGTTTGTAAGTCAACTACATGGACCATAGCAGTAAGGACCCACTTGGTTCCCAGGAGAAGGGCATCAAAAGAGTACAAAGTATTTGAACATGGTAGGTTTTCCCATCAAGGCCCAACCTCTTCATGATGGAAAGAAAGGGCTATTTCCAAAGCTATAAAGGGCAAGAATGACAGTGGATATAGACCTCAAACAGATACAAATAATACACCTGGATTTATGGACCAAAGGGTTGAGAGTAGGGAGGTGCAGGGAGGAGACAGAAATTAAATAAACCTGAACCACAGCCAGGGATCAAAATCTAACACCTTCCACTTGATATGATGGCTCTTCCAGGAGCCTGTTAACACCTCATAACTATAACTGAGGCCCACAAAAGAAATCACTCAACAGGGGAAACACACAACAATCCACACACCCAAAAGTGATCATGGCCTTCAGTGCGGAACAGATAATTCTTCCCAGAGAGGCTCAGCAGTGAAGAAGCAAGAGAAATTGGGGGAATTTATTTAATGTTCCTCAACCTCCTGGGTGTGGGTTCCTTGTTCAAATCCTCAGTTTCATGGAAATGCACATTTTTGTATTTCAGCAAAGGGACCCTATTTATTTGACATGTAAGGTAGTGGTTTTCTGGACCCCATCTTATGGTCTGGATGAGAACTTGAGAATGGGCTGTGAGTTTCAACCAAGAGTTGGATCCATTGAAGTGCTGCCACCCTAGATACTGCTAACGTGGTGAGACACATCCTGAGTCAGGGTCACTGCTGACATCAGGCCTTTCACATTCAAAGGGTCCATTGAATTTCAGATCAGTGAGGTCATGCAGGTGTTGTTCCCATCCTGGCCTTTTTTTTTTTTTTAAACAAAAACTAGAGTTTAAAAATTCCCAGAAGTTGTATGAATTAACAGGTAGCTTAGGTTAGAGGAGGTGTGGGACTGGGCATGTATTTAATAATAGCCTTTGTGGGAGATTTTTATAATTCATGAATAACTTTGATAATCACATTTCATTCATTCTTTACCAGAAAGCTAAATAGTAACATTGCCACTCCTATTGTACATGAAGAAACTGAGTCTCAAACAGAATGACTTGCCTAGGATGGTAAGCTAGTAAGTGACAGAGCTGGGACTTGAACCCAGATCTTTTCACTCAGTTCATGTGCCTACCCTAGGGGAAAGTACTACGATCCTATAGCTACAGAGGAACTTCCAAGCAAGGCCTGGGAATGGAAGCCCGAAGTGACCAAGAGCCTTTTCAGGATAGGGATCACGCCCTGTTTAGCGTGTGTCTCATCACATATGGTGAACAAAGGAGGAAGAGGGGTCGTGATGAGTACAGCACTCAATGGAATGCAGTGCTTACCCACAGACTGATGGCTTGGGGTAAATCAAAATCATTCCCATGATGGGCTCTATCAGAAGGCAAAGTGATGAAACATCTTAGAGCATGTTCAAGGGCAGATGCAGAATAGAGACTGTAGCTGTGAGCATATGGGATCCTCCCTTCTCACCCTTTGAGGACTTTCAGAAACGGTAGGCTACTTCTGGGGTCAGAGCTTGGGCAAACAAAAAGGAGGGAGGGAGACTTCAGCCATT
This sequence comes from Cacajao melanocephalus, assembly GCA_963573385.1. Classification (NCBI taxonomy): domain Eukaryota; kingdom Metazoa; phylum Chordata; class Mammalia; order Primates; family Pitheciidae; genus Cacajao; species Cacajao melanocephalus. The sequence goes on from CAUYLG010024288.1 coordinate 41,782, forward strand.
GGCTGTAGAAGGTGATATTTAAATTACTTTTGTTTTTAAAGATAGAATCATCCCTATTTTTTCACATCAATCTGTAGTGGTCATCTTTCTAAATCAGTAAATATATAGATCTATATCACCACGGTTAATAGCTGCAATGTTCTCCACAATATACCAGAGCACAATAATTTACTTAACTGATACCCCACTGGTGGACATTTATGTTGTTTCCTACTTTTTGCTATTATAACGATGTTGCTGTGTACATCCTTGCAAAGACAGATTTTCTGAACTTAAAAAAGAGCGTCAGATGGTCAGAAGAGGAAAGGTGGCTTCCAGTTGGAGAAGGAGAGTTGAGGCAGGCTTCACAGCACATATGAAATCTGAGCTGGATTGAAGGCTGGGTAGAGAATGTAAGATGAGGATTGGGGAGAAAGGCAATCAAGGTGGCCAGGCGTGGTGGCTCACACCTGTAATCCTAGCACTTTGGGAGGCTGAGGCAGGTGGATCACCTGAGGTCAGGAGTTCAAGGCCAGTCTGACCAATATAGTGAAACCCCATCTCTACTAAAAATACTAAAATTAGTCAGGCATGGTAGCACACACCTGTAGTCCCAGCTACTAGGAAGGCTGAGACAGGAGAATCACTTGAATCCGGGAGGTGGAGGTTGCAGTGAGCCGAGATCACACCACTGCACCACTGCACTCCAGCCTGGACAACAGAGTGAGACTCTGTCTCAAAAAGAAAAGAAAGGAAGAAGAAAGAAAGAAGGAAGGAAGGAAGGAAGGAGAGAGAAAGAAAGAAAGGCAATCAAGGCAATTGACTGAACTAGAGTAAAAGCACAGAGGTGGGAAAGGGTGGAGACAAAGAATATACGAAGCAGAGGGGCTGGATGTAAGATTCATAAGTAGTTTTGGACAGCACTGAGAAGGGCTTTGGCTGCCAGTCAAAGGAGTCTATTATTACAGATCAACAAGGTGATTTAATGCTGGCTTGTTCATCTTAGAGATAACCCATCTATGCCTTAGTACTCAATGGGTGACTCAACCTCAACTCTCCTATTAATGGTTGTAAAAGAAAAAGAAGGCCCTTGATTTCTGACTGGGAAATATGAAAAGAAAATTCACAGGCTCCAAGAGGCTCAGTGAGATAATGTGCGAAAGAACACCACGTGGACTTACACAGAGTAACTATGTGGTAAGAGTGAGTTGTTAGTATGAACAATCATAACGAAAGGGAATTTTTAAATTCTGGGGCTTTGCAGTTAAAAATTTAGCATTTTTAAATGCTGACTTGGCTCTGCCTGCATTTGTGCTTTTAGTTCCCCATAAAGTTGCTCTGTGAGAAGGCAAGCTCGCTTCAAGGAGAGAAAAGGAGAAACCTCACCCATGAGGTGGCTACCCGATGAGTCTTCAGGTTGTTTATCTCTTTAATATTCTAGCCCTCACCATCTGGCCATCAAATTCACTTTGGTCTAACTAAACTGGCCTATGATTTTTTTTCTGTATTTGTAGTTTATATTAGAAATTAAGATTTACTACATTTACAGACCGTTCTTAGTCTTTTTATGAAAAAGTGGAGGCAATAGAGACCCACTTGTCCAATGTGTCATTTTAAACACGGTGGGCAAGTGCAGGGTGGCAGCTTTATTTATCACCACATGCCCACTGGAGTGCTGGTAAATGGAATTGCGTGCTTGGCCAAGCACACAGGGAATAAGCACAGCATTGAGGCTGCGTTTTTACAGCAGCTCTGTGATCATGAATTATGAAAGGATTAGACAAGGTTTGGGAGAAGGGAGCTTCTGTTGTTTTTCTCTTTTGTGAAGATTTGAGGGTGAGAAAAATCTAGAATAAAGGCAATAAGAAAGTCCACCATAAGATGCTTATTGGGAAATGGGTTGGGAGATTCCTAATTTATCCCTCTGTGCCAAGTCAGAAACCAAGATGCAAATAACGACTTCTCTCTCTGGAGGAGAAATTCATTAGACTCAAAGTCCTGCCGTGGCCCTGAAGCACTTGCTTTTACTGGCAACCTGAAGAGCCACACTATTCTGTTTCCATGAATTTGAGAGTTGAAGGCATCCCTACTTAACAACGTTATTGGTGAGTGAACCATACTTTCCAGAGCTGCTTCCTTTCTCTTTGCTGCTGTGCCAAATCCACCTGATCTGCAAACTGATAGCATTTAGATTTCTTCTTTATTAAACAGGCTATAGATCTCACTAGTACCATTTCTAGGCCAGTCCCTTCTTTCTCTCTGCCTACCTAACCTTTCAACCATGCCCACAGGGCCCAAGGCACATCTTCAGGTGCTGCTGCAATGCTGGAGGAGGATAGAAGCCTGTCTTCCCGAGAACCTTATTCAATTCCTTAGTGAGGCTCTCCCTTCATATTCAACCTCAGCTTTCCTCTCCATCCTTATCTGTAGCTACCAAGCTCCTTAAATAAGTATTGTTCTCTCTTATTTCTGGGCTTTTGCAAAAGTTGGTCCTTTGGAAAGAAATCCCCATCTGTCTTAGCTCAGGCTGTGAAAACAAAATACCATAGACTGCATGGCTTAAACAACAGAATTTCTCACAGTTCTGGAGCCTGGAAATCTGAGATCAGAGTGCCAGCATGGTCAAATTTTAGTGAGAGCTCTCTTCCTAGCTTGCAGATAAGTACCTCTTGCTGGGTCCTCACATGGCACAGAGAGAGAGAGAGAGAGAGAGAGAGAGAGAGAGACTGACTCTTCCTCTTCTTATAAGGGCCTTATTCCCATCATGAGGGACCCATACTCATGACCTCATCTAACACTAATTACTTTCCAAAGGGCCCCATCTCCAAATACCATCACACTGGGGGTTGGTCTTCAACATATGAATTTGTGGGGGGCACAAACATTCAGTCATCCCACCTTTGTTTGGTACTTGACTTAAAGACAACTTCTACTGGGAGTCTTCCCTGACATACCCAAGGCTATGGTTTCTCACAGCATCTCATATTTACCGTGGTACTTACCATACTCCATTGTAATTGTCTATATGTCTTCTCTTACCAGGTTGAACTTCTTGATGGCAGAAATGGTGTGTTATTCGCTGATGGATGCCTACTACCTAGCATAATGGCATGCACATACTAACCATTTACTGAGTGCCTGTTGCCTGATTGAATTAGTCAAGGTAATGTTAGTAGAATTAACAACTACAATAAAAATTAAGACATAGAAGTTAATTTCAGGTACACATAACAGTCCAGTGCAGTTGTTTGGCAGGCAGCCTTCCATGGAGTGATTTGGGACTCCAGTTCCTTCCATCCTATGGCCCCACCATCCTCTAGAGTCGTGGAGTCCTTCTATTCCAGTTAGCAGATGGGAAAGAAAGAATGAAGATGACACACCTACTTCCTAATTGCATCTGCCTGGAAGTGGCATGCTTCTGTGCCAATCATATCCCATTCTAAGAACTGGCCCCAGCTAGAGGCAAGGGCTGAGAGGGAAGTGGGAGCAGACTGAGCGATGTGATCCCTGATGAGCAGCTGCTTCCAAGCAACCCTCCTCTGTATGGAATGAATGAAGAGTGAATGAGATCAAAGATACAGCATACTGGAAAGAACTGAGGAATGCTGGGACTAAGAGAAAAACCATATTAAATATCACCCAACACTCTCATTTTATATAAGATGCAAGTCCAGAGTAGACAAATAGCAAATGACACAACTATTTACTATTCACTTAAAGACCTGGAGTTTGAATTCAGGTGACCTTAGTTCTTGCCCTAGTTTGTTGAATGTAAAAGTCACCCCCACCTCTCTGAGCTTCAGTTTTGTCACCTTTAAAATATGAAGTTTGTGCCAGATGCTCTCTAAGATTCAGCCCAGCTTTGCTGGGCTGAAGGTGCCACAACCACGACTGTGGAGGTTTGTTCTGGGAATGTAACAGTTCAGGTCCCTGGGACCACACTCAACAACCAAGAAGTGAAATTTCAATCCCTTGGTCAGTTGTTTTACCTGCACATTTTCTGTTGATCAGAAACCATCCTTCAACAAAATGAACCACAATTGTAAAGGTGTTTTAGAAGGAGGAGTCAAAAACTGTCCACACACCTTCATCCAACCAGAATTAGCCTGGGTTCACAGGTGAGGTCACCGGGCATGGAATGAATACTTGTGATACACCTCAGGCAGAATTTGAACTATCCCATAGTAAGAATGAGAGTGACACTGTCTCTGTCACTTGAGAGCTGAGGATTTTCTGATTGTTAATAGCAGCGCTGTTCTTTCTATTTAAACAGTTCTAACCATGCATCTCATGCTATTTAGATGGGCTCTAAGTCTCCAATTTTGAAACATTTGGGTAGGAAAGAAAAAAGAGTATTGAATAGTGTGCTGACTTCATTAGGAGCCTGTTTTAGGAGATAAACACATTTGAATAGTAGAAGTTTTCAGAAATAACTTCGAATAGAGGTAAACAAATGGAACTAGTCGTTTTTAGAGGTTAATGAGAAATTTCAAATGTTTTTGGCCCAGAGACTTTCTTGAAACTATGACTTTCTAGGCCCACATATAGCTAAATGACTCATGCTTAAATCCTCAAAACACAAATTAGTAAGAATGTGTTATAGAAGTCTTATAAGCATTTGTTTTCATTTAGACCATTGCATTTTCTCAGGAGAAAATGAAAGGGTTCCCCATTGTTCTGAAAGTTGCATGTTCCATGCATATGTCTCAACACAGAAGATCATAACACCTCTTTCAGACCTCCCAAACCCCAGGCCCTTTCACAGTGAAATCCTGTTCTGACTGATGCCCCTTACCTCCCTGTCATGGAGAAAAGCATCAGGTAACCATTCTCCTTCCACTTCCGTCTCCCCATATTCCTTAATTTGGGTATCTACTTCCCAACATGGCAAGGGGTAGCACAGAAACGACACGGCTTTGGAAGTCACTGGCAGAGCACTCCCTAGGTTCAAATTGTCAAGAAAGGTTCCCTGCCCCCAGCCCTGCTGCTGCCATTTTACACAATTTACCTTCCACCCCAAATCTGGAGCACTAGTCTATAAAGAAAAGAGGAAAAGCAAGCTGTCTAAAGAGTCTTCATTCTTCATGGTATAAAGCAACATGTTGTTGTGGCTTTTGACCTCCATGGGTTGGATTAGATGATTTTCCACATGGTTTATTGTGAAAGGTTTTATTGCACAGATCCCTCAACAATTTAATTGCCATAAAAATTGCTAACATATGTGGCAGGCTTTAAAAATGTCCACCCGTCAAATGGATTTGCTTCTCAGGTGGCCGCCAGGAGCTGGCAGCTTTTACCTCCACATACCTCGGTAAGGCTGGAGTCACCCCGACGGGCTGCAATGAATGCAGGTCTTGGTTTCCATTTTGCTTTTTCCATACTGTTGATGGTTCAGTGTGTTTGCTTGCTTGTCTTTCTTCTTTTGCGGGTGTGTTTTTAAAGACCTATCTCTAAGGGCAATATAAAGTTGGTAGTCTTAGATTCCATGAGGGTGGAATGAACTGAGCTCACGGCCACTGTCCCAGTGGCTTAGTCTGATCCTCATAGTCTCTCAAGCATTCTCATTTGTAAGCTACCAACATTCCTAACCTATCTCTTAAAAGCCACAAGAGAGAAATCTGTCATAATCTTCTAGAAACACTGCAGCCATTTCCTTGAAAGGAAGCCATTGTCTTTACATTGTATTTTTTAACTAGTTAGAATAATACTAAAAATTCATATATGCATGTACTTCTCTTCACATAGCAGATGCTACTTCTTCAAAGGAGGCTGCCTACTGAGCGATCCTTCCAGGTCTAGCTAGTTCATTTTTCCTCCATAGACCAAATAACTATGTGTGAGCTCTCCGTTGACTTCTCTTCTGTCACTTTTGACTCTTTTGGGCCTGGGGGCCCCAAATGGCAGGCTTACAGTGTTCCACAATCTAGCCTGTGAACAGCAGTCCCCCGTCCTTCCTCCGTAGTGGTTTCCCCTTCAGTTGCATATAACTCACCTGGAAGAGGATACCGTCTGATAGAAGAGTGCCAGTAGGCTGCACACAATGGCTCACACCTGTAATTCCAGCACTTTGGGAGGGCAAGGTGGGCAGATCACTGGAGGTCAGGAGTTTGAGACCAGCGTGACCAACATGGTGAAACCCTGTCTCTACTAAAAGTACAAAAATTAGTCAGACGTGGGGATGGGCACCTGTAATCCCAGCTACTTGGGAGGCTGAGGCAGGAGAATCGCTTGCACCTGGGAGGCAGAGGTTGCAGTGAGCTGACATAGTACCATTGCACTCCAGAGTGGGTGACAAAAGCAAAACTCTGTCTCAAAAAATAAATAAATGAATAAAAATGCCAGTATCTATTCCTGGATGCCAGCAAGGTCTCCCCTGTTCCAGCTAGCAGAAGGAAGTCAGAAAGGTGGGAAAAGGCCTCCTCTTGCCCCCCCTCCCCATCCAGAGTCTTGTCTGATTACCTGGCTAAGGCATCTCCATCCAGGCCCAACAAAGTTTCTCTTGAGCTGTTCTACTGGCTTCTGATCTTCGCCTCTCTTTCCACAGTGGCTCAAAATTAATCCTAGGGACCATGGAGGGTTGCTCCATTCTTCATCCTCCTGGTTAAACTGGCATTTTTGATCCCCATGTTTCTCTCCCCTTAGTAACAGTAGCAGGGAGGTAAACATTGTGTTAGGAGCTGGTAGCAGAATTTACCTGGTGGAGACTTGTCTTGTTTACCAAAACATTTTGATAAGCCACTTTGCCTATAGTAAGATGATCCTTAGGGTCTGGGCTGGATGAGACAAGATGGTTTATAAAGTGAGAAGAAATTTTTAGTTTCTAAGAGCAATGCTGGAGGAAGAGGGGGCCTGGGAATGGAGATAAACTAGGAGAGATGAGAAGAGATGATGAGAAGAGATGGTCCAGCAAGAGAGGGAGCAGTCTGTGACAGAAGGAGAACAGAAAGTGAGAGAAATTTCCAGTGCAGGATATGACATGGACTTTCTAAGAATAGAAATATCTGGCTGGGCATGGTGGCTCACACCTGTAATCCCAGCACTTTGGGAGGCCGAGGTGGGTGGATCACAAGAACAGGAGTTCAAGACCAGCCTGGCCGAGATGGTGAAACCCCATTTCTACTAAAAATACAAAAAAATTAGTCGAGTGTGGTGGCAGGCACCTGTAATCCCAGCTACTCAGGAGGCTGAGGCAGAGAATTGCTTGAACTTGGGAGGCGGAGGCTGCAGTAAGCCGAGATCACACCACTGCACTCCAGCCTCAGGGACAGAGCGAGCCTCTGTCTCCAAAAAGAAAAAAAAAGGAATAGAAATATCTAATCTTTTCAGTATAAAGTTCCTTATGCTGCCATAGATACCAGTCTTATATTAAAAGAAGTTGAGTTAAATGTATTTGATGAAATAATCAAATCCATTTACAGAAAATGCAAAAGTGTAGGTTTAAAAGTAATGAAGATTATTATTAACCAATGCATATAATTATTAATTTGTTTAAAACATCAAAATGTGTTACATATATAGACACCTAAATATACTGAATTTTTTTTTACATGTAGCCACATACTGGACCTGAGATAAGAGATATGGGTTTTCATGGCTTTTCTTTAATGTGACTATTCTTAAAAATACCCCTTTCCTCAGCGTTATTCCTACTAAGTGCCTGGTGGCAATGGTGTTGGGGAGAAAATAAGGAAAAGGTGTGACTTCCATATTTGTATAGTTATAAGGACTAAAGAGGGGATATGCCACGAAAAGTGAGATGTGAGAGAAATCAAGAGTTCCGTAGAAGTGAGAAATCTGAGTATGAAATACTGGCATGGGGTCGGCTTACCAGATAAAATCCAGGGTGCCCAAGTAAATTTGAACTTCGGATAAACAACAAATGATTTTTAAAATAAACATGTCCCAAATATACGTATTCTACTTATACTTATGTCCTGTAGTTTTATTTGCAAAATCTGGCAACCCTATGGTGGAGGAATGCTGGAATATAATAGCAAATAAAAAAACTTAATTTAAACAACATAGGAGAGTATGACTTGGGTACAGTAAATATCTGGTTTAAATAGTATTGCAAATTTTCAAAGGTACTGTATTTAGAATCAGGTTCAAAGCCTTTTACAAACTTACATCAGTGACATGGTTTTTTACACTATGAAACATGTAATGTGAACATCCTCCTCCAACGTCAGAAATAGCTATGAGACATTCAAGGAGGTCGTAACACCCCTGTCTTACTGAATGTCTAAAAGACTAGCTATTCTATCTTGCTGTTCTATCTAAAGGGAATTGCTAGTTAGACACGTAAATTTATAGAGAAACTGATTACTAGATGGACAAATGAATAGCTCCCTTCCTCCAAGCCCCTACCTGTGGAGTCAACACAGTGAAGGGCAGCCTGGGAACTACCACCTGAGAAAGGACCAAATTCTCCACTAGGCCGGCCTAGTCATCATATAATGAAGTTGGGGCCCTTTCCCCGCTTTCCTACTACCTGGCTTTATCAGGCAATCACAATTATGCTTTAATGTCCAAATTTTATCTTTTAAAAGATCTAAGCTGTTCACAGAGGCAAAATGAAACAATAGGAAATACCTGTCAATTGAAAAAAATGTTATTACAAATGTGCTTAATAAAATGCAATGTAAAGGTACTTAATAAAGTTACAGTTTAAAGTGAATGCAGAGAACCTGTTTCATTTTTATTAAAGCTGGATTTATTGCTTTGCTTTATTGGTTTATGTTCTCAGAACTTAATTTAGTCTCTAGCTGATTTGCCCTAAAGCAAGCAGGTGGGTGAGCTGTGTGGTGGACTGCACTAGTCTAAGGGGTTATGATATAGGTATTAACACGCCTTGGCCTGCCCCAGCTCTCCACAAACAAAAACTAAAAACAAAAATTTTTTTACAACTTAATCAGGAAACTTCCTACAAACATAATTTGTGCTTTATTATCTTTGTACTGAAATTCCGCTCTTCCCCTACTCAGATCTTCCAGCTTAAATCCCACCCACCCTTTAAGGCTCAAGTTATATGCTGTCTTCTCTACAGTATTGGTTGGTTCTCTATGCTGACAGTTCTCAATGGGAGCTGCGCTACTCTTAGGGGCATTTTCAATATTTGTGGAGAGGTTTTTCTGCTGTTGTCATGACCTAGACTTATATACATTAAACTACATACCATTTTACTACAAATCATTTTGCTTTTACTTATTCTTCATATTATAGTAGTGGCATTATGTTGATTTTTAAAATTAGCCATATAAGGAAAAGTAAGAACCAAGAATAGTCACGACAATTTACATCTGAAAAACGAAAATGCAGAGATGGTATCCACCCAACCAGATATTAGGATTTATGATGGGTCTATGGAGATTAAGACAATGTGGCTTTGGTCCAGAACTTGATAAAATTTAACAGTGGAACAGAAGAGAGAGCCTAGAAACAGACTTATGCTTATAGGGAACTTTGTATACGACAGAGGTGGTATGTCAAATCGACGTAGGCTAAGAGACTGTTCAATAAATGGAGCCGAGAAAAAAAGGTTATTTGGAAAAAAATTAAAATGAATCTCTACCTCACATCATATAGAAAACACAAGTCCAGATGGGTTAAAAATTTAAATGCAGAAATCAAACTGTAAAAAAAGAATATAATTTAGACATAAAGTAAGGAAAGGTTTTTGAAAACAATACATAAAAATTATTTACTATAAAAGAGTAATAAAATTAAGTACTTTACCTTAAATTTAAGTGAAAAGTTACAAACCAGATGTTTGCAATTCACATAACTGATAAAGAACTAGTATATGACTATATAAAGAACTCTTACGAATTAGTAAGAAAAGCACTTACAATCCAACATAAAAGTGAGCAAAAGACAAGAACAAGATCTTTACAAAAGGGAAAGTCTATATGGCCAATAAACATAAATTCTGACAATAGCAGGTGCTAAAGAGGATGTATATTTACAGAATCTTTTATACACTGTGAGTGGGAAGATAAATTAGGGCAACAATTGTGGAAAAATAGTTTGGTTTTATGTGATAACATTAAACATTCAAATACTCTAAGGACACAATTCCACTTCTGGGTACATATACAAGAAAAACTCTTGGATGTGTACACAAAGAGGTGTATGTAAAAATGTCCATAGCTGCACTTTTCAAAACAGCAAAAACCCAGAAACAATCAAAATGCCCGTCAACAGGAGAGTGGGCAAGTATACCATGCCAGATTCACATAATGGTATGTAATATGGTTGTTAAAACCAGTGAATCCCCACAGTGACATATACGATAATATGGATGAATAACATTAAAAGGGTATATGCCATGTGAACCCTTTTCATGAAGCTAAAACAACTAAAATAAAAATACGTCCAAGAAATTCATATAGATACACTGAAACAATATAAAAGGGGAAGCAAGACAATGAAAACAGTGAACTTAGGGTGATGGTTACCTAGCATAAGAGAGACGGAGGACGGTTTGGGAGGAATCTTCAGAGTTAAATGTAGGTCATGATAAAGGTCTTGTGTTTTATGTTGGGTGATGGCCTCACTGCTGATTATTACATTATTAAAACTAAACAAAGAGAAGACTAGAAGAGAGCCATGCGTGGACGAACAATAAAAGTGTGTCAATGACTAATCATGATTAATCAGTTTATGCACCTGAGATTTAAAAAGAAGAAGAAAGAAGAAAAAGAAATTGTGTTGTAGGATATTACATATTACATATGAATTTCATTTCAAAATAGTAAAGAGGGCCTTAGAAAATATTTGTTATAAAAGAAGGGGCAAGGTATCTGACATGGTTGCAAACTGCTGCTCTAGCCAAACCAGGGTTTGTTTTTTACTATAACTCTGAACCTCTGTGTCATGTTGTATCACTTTTAAGGCACTGTCCACATTGCCTAGGTAGCAATTTTTTAAAATGTACCTGTGGCATCTCCTCTGGACTGTAAATGTCTTGTAAGTTTTAGATCCTGCATAATGCCTTGAGTGGAGTAAGCACTTACTAATTTGTTCAGTGAACAAAATAAACTATTTAACTTCAAATGTTAATTTCTTAGAGAGAAGCAGGTTTAATAAAGACACGACTTTATGCCAGATATTTGCCCTTCCACATTTTAGAGTTTATCAGACATTCTTAGGAACGTAACATCAAGTGGCAGGAGAACATCTAATCCTGGATGGCAGGCAGATGTTTAACTTAATAATTTGGGCCCCTAGTCATTTAAGTCTAAAATAGTCTAATAAGAATCCCAAGGAATAGCAATAGCTCCATTTATGTAACACTAATCATTAAAATGTATTATGTATCTACTCTAGGTCAGATGCTATGTATTATCTTGAACTCTTATAATAAATTTACATAGACATTTTTTGTTCCTGTTTTACCAACAAGAAAACTGTGTTTCAGTGAGGTTAAGTACTTTTCATGGCTACACTGTGGGTGATGGCAGAACAGGGATCTGACTTCAGATGATTTTATACTGAACTGGCATCTTTCAAACACATTATGCCCCCTGAGGACATTTTCATGTCTTCATCGTTTTTTTGTTTATTTCTTTGTTTTTTGTTTTCATAAGTTCCTTACAGATGGAAGGAAGGGTCTTCAGGGTTTCATTTGTTGAGGCCAGTGAAGGACAAAACCATATTAGTTTGTTCTCATGCTGCTATGAAGAAATACCTGAGACTGGGTAATTTATAAAGGAAAGAGGTTTAATTGACTCACAGTTATGCATGGCTGGGATGCCTCAGATTCTTATAAACATGGTGGAAGGCACCTCTTCACAGGGCAGGAGGAGGGAGACTGAGGGCAGCAGGGGAAATGCAGACACTTATAAAACCATCAGAGCTAGAAAGAACTCCCTCACTATCATGAGAACACCATGGGGGAAATTGCCCTCATGATTCAGTTACCTCCCACCAGGTCCCTCCCATGACACTTGGGGATTATCAGCGTTACAATTCAAGATGAGATTTGGGTGGGGACACAATTGAACCATATCACCATCTCTAAAAATTCCCCCACTGGCATAGAGATCCAGGGGTAAGAAAAGTACTTGATGTGCTTATAAAGCAAAATAATGTTATTAAATTCTTGACTAGAAGAAAGTCACAGCTGGGCACAGTGGCTCATGCCTTTAATCCTAGCATTTTGGGAAGCCAAGTTGGACAGATCACTTGAGGTTAGGAGTTTGAGACCAGCCTGGCCAACATGGTGAAACCCCATCTCTACTAAACATAAAAAATTAGCCAGGCATGGTGGTGGACACCTGTAATTCCAGCTACTAGGGAGGCTGAGGCACAAGAATCGCTTGTACCCAGGAGATGGAGGTTGCAGTGAGTCAAGATTGCACCATTGCACTCTAGTCTAGGCAATAGAGTAAGACTCAATCTCAAAAAAAAAAAAAAAAGAAAAAGAAAAAAAAGTTACTAAATCAATTTAAGTTCTCTATATCACCCTCAACTTCTAATACCATTTATAGAAACCATTTCTTCTAAAATCATTTAAAGTCTCAGCCCTAAAATGTACACTCAGGCTGCAAGAGTCATTGGGGTGACAGCCATAGCACTCCACACCTGAGACATAAACTCTAACACAGAAAGACAAACCACTGGGAGATCTATATTGTACAAGGATCCCATGATTTCCTGGGAGAAATGGTAAAGTGCATTTAAAGGCTTAAGAGTTCCCCAAAGTAAAATCCTGAAGAGAGAAGGAAGATGAAGTATCTCGTAATCTTTGGAAGCATTCCAGAAAGAGATGAGGGGATTTATTCTGCAAGAGGCTTACTGCCGTATCCAAGAGAGAGATGGTGGTGCAGAAATCAGAGCAGTGGTGATAGAAACTGGAGAGAAGCATACAGAGTTGAGTTAGTTCACAGGCAGAATTTTGTTAGAACTTGAGTCACTTCATGTGGGGAGTGAGAGAGCAGGAGGCTTAAAGGACAGGCTTGTTTTCTAGGTTGATCTCTTAGTCCACCAGCATAGACGCAGTGATATGATTTGAATGTTTGTCCCCTCCAAATCTCATGTTAAAGTATAATCCCCAGTGTTGGAGGTGAGGCATGGTGAGAGATGTTTGGATCATGGGGGTGGATCCCTCCTGAATGGCTTAGTCCTGTCCCCTTGGTGATAAGTGAGTTACCACTCTGAGTTCCTGCAAGATTTCGTTGTTTAAAAACTGTGTGACACTTCTTCCCTCTCTCTCTCTTGCTCCCACTCTAGCCATGAGAGCAAGAATGGCCTAACACACCCAGGAAATGTGTCCTATAACTCTCCACAGATAAAGCCTCAAAAAACGAGTGCAATACTTAAGTTGCTGCTCAAATGCCATGGAAATTGTCATCCAGTTTTTAATTATTCATAAAGGTGGTGTGGTCTAAGGAAAGCTAATTGTATATACTGCATTAATCTTAGCAAGAAAATTTAAAGCATAATTCAACAGGACAATTGTGCATATTGTCACTGCTCAGGACTTAAAGATAAATCTGACCAGGCCATAATATCTTAGGCAATAGTCAAATGAAAATTTGTGTCATTTCAGACAACTGGATGGCTGGCCATCAGAGGCATTTTGGATGGCTGTCTGATACCATGGAAAAAACAGTTTGAATGCTTTGCAAGCCAGAACATGTGTTCCTACAGGCTGATGACATTTTTCTTTTAGAAATCTTATCTTTTGACCATTGGCCTCAAAGACCCTTCCCATCCAATTTATTATTTTCATGGCTATATTGCAGAAATAAAAACAGGTATTAACAGTATATCTCTGACCATGAAAGGTTCCAGTCTAGAGGAAAGACATGATACTTCAATGTTGCTTACATGTTGGAAATGAAAGCAGTGAAACATGCTAAAATAATTTGTGTAACATCCCCATCAGTGTATCCCACAGCACGCTCCATCTCTGAAGAATAAATTTTTCAATGGTAGTACCCAAAACCGTCTTCTCTGCTAATTCCTTTTTATAAATCACGTTATTGTGTTCTGCCTAATAAATTAATTTGGTTTTAGTCCATTTTGTGTTGCTATAGCAGAATACATCAGACTGGGTAATTTATAAAGAAAGGTTATTTAGCTCACGGTTCTGCAGGCTAGGAAGTACAAGAAGCATGGCACCAGCATTAGCTTGGCTTCTGGTGAGGACTTTTGTGCTGCATCATAACATGGCAGAAGGCCAAAGGGGAAGCAGACATGTGCAAAGGGGCAAAACCCAAGGGCATCTTGCTTTATAACAACCCACTCTCACGGGAACTAATCCATTTCCACGAGAACTAATACAGTCTCACCAGAGCAAGAGCTCACTACTGTGAGAACGGCACCAAGCTATTCATGAGGGGTCCACTCCCATGACCCAAACAGCTCCCCTAGGCTCCATCTCCCTATACTGCAGCACTGACAATAACATTTCAACATGAGTTTTCATGGATGAACCATATGCAAACATAGTGTTCTTCCTCTAGCCTCAAAAAAATCATGTGCTTCTCATATACAAAATACAATCATTCCCTTCTAATAGTGCCAAAAGTCTTAACTTGTTCCAGCAACGGTAAAAGTCTAAAGTCTCATCTACGACTCCAAGCAAGTTTTTTCCAGTTGTAAGCCTGTAAAATGAAAAACAAGTTATTTACTTTCAAGATGCAATGGTGGGACAGACATTTGGTAAACATTCCCACTTGAAAAGGGAGACATAGGCCAAAAGAAAGGAATGACACACCCCATACAAGTCTGAAACCCAGCAGGGGAGACATTAAATCTTAAGGCTTCTGCATAATCTTTCACACCATGTGCCATGTCCTGGGCACACTGATGTGAGGGGTGGGTTCCCAAAGCCTTGGGCAGCCCTGCCCCAGTTGCTTTACTGGGTTCAGCACACATGGCTGTCCTCACAGCTGAAGTCAAATGCCCATAGCTTTTTTAGGCAGACATTGCACATTGTCAACGGCTCTGCAGTCTTAGGGTCCCAAAGGCAGCCCCAATACCTCAACCTCCACTGCCCTGATAGGGACTCTCTATGGCACCTTTGAACATACATTTCTGCTCACATTGTCTTAGTAGAGGCTCTCTGCAGTGCCTGTGCCCCTTTGACAAGTCTGCCTGGGCTCCGAGGTGTTCTGATACCTCCTCTGAAATCTAGGTGGGAGCTGCCATGCCTCCACCACTCTTATATCCTACATGCCTACAAAATTAGCACCATTTGGATGTGGATGCTACCAAAGCTTACAGCTTAGACTCTCTGGAGTGACAGCACAAGCAACACCTAGGGCTACTTGAGCCACCAGGATGCAAGAGCAGCGGCCTAAAGTGGCCCTGGGAAGCAGTTTCACAGAAAACACCCCAGGCTTGTCCCTCAAAACCATTCTGCCCTCTTAGGCCTCTGGACCTTTTTCCCAGTGTCCTAATGCACAGCACTGGCTCCCTTTTATCTATACTAACCTTTTCAGCAAGTAGTCTCTTGACTGTACCCTTGAATTGTTCTCTTGAAAACACTCTTTCATTTCGCATGGTTGGGCTGCAAATTTTTCAAACTTTTACACTCTGCTTCCCTTCTAATTATAAATTCTGCCTTTAGATTATTACTTTGCTGTGCTGTAATCGAGCATAAGCTATAAAAAGTAATAACATCACTTCTTGAGTGATGTTATTCTTAGAAATTTCTTCCACCAGATACAAAAGTTCATCACCCTTAAGTCCTGCCTTCCATAAATCTCTAGGGAGTAGAAGACATACTGCAGCCAATTTCTTTGCAACTGTGTAACAAGGATGGCCTTTACTTCAATTTTTCAATAAGATATTCTTCACTTCCATCTGAGATCTCATCAGCACTTGCATCTGAGACCTCATCAGCATGACGTTTATTGTCCATATTTCTATCAGCATTTTCATTACAATCACTTAAACAATCTCAAAAAAGTTCCAAACTTTCACTCATCTGTTCGTCTTTTTCTAAGCCCTCAGCAGAACTGACCTTAATGCTCTGTTCATTGCATACAGTCTCTTTCTAGCCTTTTCCTCCTCCAAATTCATTCAACCATTGCCCATTACACAGTTCCAAGGTAGATTCCACATTTTCAGGTATCCACAGAGCAAATCCCACTCCTTGGAACCAATTTTCTGTGTTGGTCCATTTTATGTTACTGTAACAGAATAAATACCCAAGACTGGGTAATTTACAAAAAAAAGGAGGTTTAGTTAGTTGATGGTTCTGCAGGCTGAGAAGTACAAGAAGCATGGTGCCATCATCTGCTTAGCTTCTGGTAAGGGTGTTTGTGCTGTATCATAACATGGTAGAAGGTCAAAGAGGAAGTGGACATATGCGAAGGGGCAAAACCCAAGGGTATCTTGCCTTGTAACAACCCACTCTTGTGGTAACTAGTCCATTTCCACGAAAACTAATCCAGTCTCATGAGAGCGATAACTATCACTACTATTGGAATGGCACCAAGCCATTCATGAGGGATCCACCCCAATGACCCAAACACCTTCCAGCACCACAGTGCTGGTAATCAAATTGTGAGACTTGGTGGGAAAAAACCGTATCCAAACCATAGCAATACCATAAACCCGGAAATAAAAACCATTTATCAAAAGCAAGGCATATTTTAGAAGAAAATATATTACTATTTAAAATATTAATAGAGCTGGAACTACCCGAGAAAAAAGTTAAATCTCATAACTGAAATGCCTAAAGAAAATGCCCTGGAATGAATGGGAGACAGAAATAACAAGTAGAAAGTGGTTTTGCAGAAACTACTTTCCTTTATTAAGGAAGATGTTTGACCACAGTTGTGGTTGAAATACTCATAAATAAACAATGTTTACCAACAAGAAGTAGTTATTTTCATGAAACAATCAATTCCAATTAGTTTTAAAAGAGACTGCCAAATAGAATATACGTGCATATTTTGGCAGGCAGAAACACAAATGTGTTAAGAACCAAACATCATGCTTTTTGCTCCTATATATTTTACCTAAATGGAATTCTTCTACATGGTGAACATGCCTCTGCTTATTCAGCAAAATCTACTGTGAGTCCTAAACTATTTCCTGAAAGCTAAATTCCTTTCGATAAGGCACTAAATCATTTTATTGTAAACACCAAATGCTTTCTTACTGCTGGGAGTGGTATTACAGACTTACTTTTTGATATACACTCCAGCTTTTCAAGATTTTGTTACAAGCAAAAAAAAGATACTTTATGATATTCTACCCTATTTACTGCTTTCCAGAATTTCTATCATTAATTAAAGGGCCTCCTTTCCCTCCTCTACCACCCAAAAAACTAATCATATGCTTATCAGAGATCAAATAAAAGTCGGTCTATCACAGCAGCAGTGATGGTCATGCCAATTTCACAGCGTGATCTGAGCACTCATTTCATTTTGAAAATGACCCTGCCCTCCATTTCTCTAAGCCGAATGTCCTGCTTTTTTCAAGCCAGGCCTTTGGAGCAGCATCACATGAAATCAGGAGGAAGAGACACAGAACAGCCTCCCAATTGCCCACTCCAGCTGCCATGCTCACAGGTACCCACACAAAGAGGAGAACCCCAACTGAATCCTGGTAGGGATCCCAGAAATTTGGAGGAGAAAATATAGTCCTTTTACTTTTCATATATTTTCAAGAAGCCATTTGAAGGTGAATGCTTTCATGATGCAAATACAACTCGGCAAAATAGAAAGCTGAAAGACAGGAAAGACAATTTCCCATTTCCGTGTTCTGTCTCCTTACCTTAATTTATTGACAACTTACCCAAGGTAAAAGATCAATATATAAGAATTTTATTTTTTTTTTTAAAGTCACAGTCTCACTCTGTCACCCAGGCTAGAGTGCAGTGGTATGATCATGGCTCACCACAACCTCAAATTTTTGAGCTCAAGTAATTCTCCTGCTTCAGCATCCTGAGCTGGGACTACATGTATGTACCTCCATGCCTGGCCCTTTTTTTTTTTTTTTTGGCGAGATGGGGTCTTCTTATGTTACTCAGGCTGGTCTTGAACCCCTGACCTCAAGTGATTCTCCCATCTTGGCTTCCCAAAGCTCTGAGATTACAGACATGAGACACAGTGCCCGGACAAGGATTTTTAAATATTAAGCCTTTTGGATATTGTTTCCAAGGGACAAGTGTCAATCAGGCAGCCATTAAGCAGAACACCCCCTACTCCTTGATTATTGAGCAGCACTAGCTAGCATCTTTCAATCTACAAACAGTTCTGAGTTGAAAACTGGAAGAGGCTGTAGCTGAGATTGGGTAGAAAGAAGTCTTGAAATAGGGTTGCAGTGGCCTTCCTCAACTGCTTCCCCTGGTGTTCTTGCATGGTCCACAGCTATGCTCAACCCCTCTAAAATGAGTGCACTTTGTCCCTTTCTTGGTATTGATACAGTATGAGGTTCCTTGTCTGTTCTCATCTAGAAGGACAGAACTGTGACAAACTTCTCCACAAGACAGAATATATGAGTACATGAAGCCAACTGCTTTATAGTATAGCATTCAGATGACTACTGAAGCTCCTTTTTAGGTATACCAGGTGACCACCCCCAACTAATCACTTCCTAATACCTGCTCACAGTTACAACTTAGTCTAAGAAGTTCAAATTTCCACTGCCCAAACCAAGGTGGCTGGTTGCTTTAACAGGAAAATAACAACATAAAAAAAGCAAGACACTAATATTCTCCTATAATTGGGCCCATATGTGACAGATAGAGTTAATATATCAGTGACTACTACCTACGGAACTTAACTTTGGAATTTCATGATTCAGCTGCTTCTTATCTAGCTATGTGATCTCGAGCAAGTTACCTAATCTTTCTGATTCACATGTTCACAGTAATATGCAGAAAATGAGGTGGTTATTATGGTTCAAAATAATATATATAGGTGGTCTAATAGAATGCAATGCAATATGGTGGGTGTTGGCTCCAAAATTTATATGTAGAAAAGATTTACAGACAGCAATTCTGTTGAAGAGGCAGTAAGATACCTGCATTGAAGTATTTAATTACATGGCAAAGACATGCTCTAACTTGGACTGTTTATCTTGGGTGGCAGTGAGGCCAATGGACATCATGGAAGACTACAAAAGACAATGCCCTGTCCCAGGCCACCATATGATAGATGTTAATGAATTACAATTATTATTGTTACCTTGAAAACTATGCTATTTACAAGTACTTCACTGGGATAAGCCAAATTCATATTTTGCTATCTTGTCTATGTTCCTAATTCTTGATTGAAAAATTGTATTTATTCCGCCTGCCTTAAAGTCTGTGGTCTCCAGGTCATTTTAATCTATGGGTATTTTTTAAATTACTGATTAGATATAATTTCATGGATTAATTAAGCCCCTAGTTTTTCACAGCCCCATCATGGGGCATTATTAAATTGAAAAAAATTATACAAAAATAGCCCCAGGATAATAACATGGAATTTACAGCATCTATTCCAAATATATAACAAAGAATTAAAGAAAACTCAGAATGATATCTTGTACAGTCTAGCAAATCTGCATAGACATCTTCAAACTAAGCGTCTGGAAAAAGTGTAGGCAATCTTTTTTTATTTTAACAGAATAAAATCCATATTTATCAGCGCAATATCCAAAATTCCTAGAAGCCTGACAAGTACAACCAGAGTATGTCTATCTCTCACACACACACATCTCTGGCTGACTAATTTAGTAGTTAAGAGAGTAAAAATCCACTGGGAAAGGAGCACATTTTAGTCTTGCATTTTCCTCTCTTGAAAAAGACAGAGGTCATGCATTTTTCCAGCGTTTCTACTTAGTGAAAGTTGGAACTCTAGCGCAATGGGGATGGACAAAGGTAAACGCCAACATATACTCAGTAATATTTGTTGTTATGGGGAAAAAAAAGAGCGGGAGATACTTGGACTTAAAACCGAACCTTTCCCAGTACCAATCAAGATTCACAGCACCTTTTCCTCATTAACCTCTGGAAACCACCAAATGAAGGATTCCTGCTCGCTGCTCTATTCTGTTCTTACAAACTGTGCCCTCGGGGTAGCCTAAAAAGAACCTGCTCTAATTCTAGGGGAATTCAAAGAGATAACTCGCTTTTTGCCATCCAGGTCCTTTTACTAAAACTAAACCAAAAGCCAGCATAGATATAGTGTACAAGGCTCAAAATCGCTGGGAACGTGGGGTCGGAAACCTTCCTCCGTCGCGCCAGACACCGAGGAGGCACAATACACACAGAGAGCGCATCTCATATTTAAAGGGCTGCGAAGGAGGGTGATGACCCTGTGTTCCCACGGGCTGCGGGTCTGGTAGGTACAGCAGAGACTACACCTCCCAGCATGCAGCGCGGCCATCACCCAGGCCGCGGCGCAACTGGAACGGTGCATGCCGGGATGGGGAGGTTCGGTTTCTGAACGACCCAGACAAGTAGCTTTTCCCCACCTGACTGCTGCCACGCCGCAGTCCAGAGTGTTTGAAGATCAAACCGAGCCTGAGAGACTGAAGAGAATAGCCCCTTTTTATTCCTAATAGATTTCTTGAAGCAAAGTAATCGGCAGTCTTCCGTTTCCGGTTGCCTTGTTGCCGTGGTAACCACAGACATAACAACCCTGGCGGTTATGGCGGGCCTGAGCGGCGCGCACATCCCCGACGGGGAGTTCACCGCGGTCGTATACCGGCTCATCCGCGATGCCCGCTACGCCGAGGCGGTGCAGCTGCTGGGCCGAGAGCAGCAGCGGAGCCCGCGGAGCCGCGCGGGCCTGTCGTTGCTGGGCTACTGCTAC
>CAUYLG010024289.1:0-26840 GCA_963573385.1 Cacajao melanocephalus
CTAGCCTGGGCAGTAGAACAAGAATCCTGTTCTCTCTCCCTCTTTTTCTTCCTCTTTCTTTCTCTCATACATTCTTTTTCTTTCTTTCTTTCACTCTCACTTTCTTTCCTCTCTTTTTCTTTCTTTCAAAAAAAAAAACATACAAAGAATTTGAATAGATGTTTTTTCAAAGAAGATATACAAATGGGCAATAAGCACATGAAAAGATGCTCCACATCATTAGCCATCAGGGAAATGCAAATCAAAACCTTAACGAGACATTAGTAGTATGGCTAAATTCAAAACAACAGATAATAACAAGTATTGGCAAGGATGTGAAGAAATCATAAACCTCACATTTTGCTGGTTAGAATGTAAAATGATGCAGCTACTTTGATAAATAGGGTTATCATCAAAAAGTTAAACATGGATTTGCCATATGACCTAGCAATCCTGCTGCATATATACCCAAGAGAAATGACAACATATGCCCACACAAACTCTTGTACACAAATGTTCATAGCAACATTATTCATAATAGCCAAAAAGAGGAAATAATCCTAATGTCCATCAACTGATGAGTAGAAAAATAAACTGTGATAGTACCCATGCAATGGAATATTATTCAGTGATGAATGGAATGAAGTTCTGAAAAATGGTATAACATAGATGAGCTTTGAAAATATTATGCTAAGTGAAAGTAGCCACAAAAGACCACATGTTGTATGATTCCATTTATATAAAGTGTCCAGAATAAGCACATCTATAGAGACATAAAGTAGATCAGTGGTTGCTTAAAACTGGGGAGAGGAGAGAATGTCGTATGACTGCTAATGGGCGTAGCGTTTCTTTTAGTGGGAATGAAAATGTTCTAAAATTAGATTGTGGTAATGATTGCACAGCCCTGTGAATATACTAGAAAACACTGACTTGTACAGTTTAAGAGGGTAAATAGTATACTATGTGGATTATGTCTCAATATAGCTGTTAAAGAAACAAATTTTTTAAAAAAACAGCATCAAAGGAGTATGTATGAAGGACCCCACTCAGCAACTTGGTTCTCTTCATTACCCATACTTTCCTGTCCTGGCCGGACCAGAAAGTTACTAATAAAAGTAGGCTTCCAAACATGTCTAGGAAATGCTCTTCAATCTATGTAACGTCCTGCACTACTTTTCAACAAATGATGAACAAGATTCTAAATGCTAGCAGGATCCAAGGAACTGGCGAAGTTGGGGGAGGAATAACTAGATGATATCTTTATAGACTTGTCAAAGGATGACTCCAAGAAGTCTCTGGTATGGGCTGGGCCTATATCCCCCAAAAAATATCACTCCTTCCCAACCAGTCCTAATAAAGGAATCAAACCCACGTCTGTCCAGCAAAGCTATCACCCACACAATATTTTTATATACACCACATACACTGGCTCAGAAAGAGGATGTGCTTATACATCCAGATATTCCACAACTACTGAGTTCTACCAGGCATTGCAGTTATTTCATCTCATACTTTTTCTCAGCCTAATATAATGGTTAAGAGCAGAGCCTTTTAAGTTCAAGTTCCATAGGTAGAGGTAAATTGAGGTCTTGAGAGATGTGAAAGTTGGCCATACCTTTTGTGTTACTGGCAGAAGGCAGTAACCAGGAATGAAAAAAATTAGTTATAATAAAATGCAGTGATCTGTAAGTAATATTAGATGACTCATAACAATAGTAAGACGAGAGATCAGGAAAAATAATTCTCAGTGGCACTACATAAAGTACAAAAACACCAAAAAGGTGTGGTGTGGAGTAGGGTACTATGACTGCATAATGCTTACCTTCTCCAGTCTTTTACAAAAAGCTTCAAATTTTCCAAATATATACATTTCTGAAACTTCAAAAGATTTTTCCCCTGAGGAGTCTAAAATCTGTCTCCTTGTTTTGTGAAAAGATGTCTGATATTCCTTAAATAGAAAAATGCAGTCCTATGAGAAAAGTCAAAGAAGCAGGGAAAAGAAAGTGAGATATTTGTTCAGGAATTGAAAATTCAAAAACTCTACCCTTACACAGACAGAACTGATCAAACTGAAAATCTGTACAGTTTTTTAAAAATTTATAATGTATTTTCATCCTCATTTCAATCTCACTTTTCTTCATCCTCTGTTTTCCTTTAAATCTTATCCTACATCAAAGCACACCATACACTGTTTTGTTTTGTTTTGTTTTGTTTTGTTTTGTTTTTTTGAGATGGAGTCTCGGTCTGTTGCCCAGGCTGGAGTGCAGTAGCTTGATCTCAGCTCATTGCAACCTCCACCTCCCATGTTCAAGCAAGTCTCCTTCCTCAGCCTCCCCAGTAGCTGGGACTACAGACATATGCCACCACGCCCACCTAATTTTCTGTATTTTTAGTAGAGATGGAATTTCACCATGTTGGGTAGGATGGTCTTGATCTCCTGACCTTGTGATCTGCCCACCTTGGCCTCCCAAAGTGCTGGGATTACAGGCGTGAGCCACCACGCTTGGCCTACTATTTGTTTTTACATTTTCATGACCAATTAGAACTCCCAAGAGGTCCAGAAATAACCTATCAAGACTCCTCTATTCAGTTTGTATCCATCTTTGAATCAGCATTCTTTATGCACAGGTATATGGAATATGAAGTTTCTGTTATACAGAGCTATCATCTGACAATCATTTTGCCAAAAGAAGATCATGAAGTCTTTTATGAGTACATTGCTGAAATCCAAATATTTGACTACAGATATACTGGTCTGGTTTGTGAATGTAATAGAAATAAAAAAGAGAATATGGTTGCTGGGTACAGTAGGAATTAACTGTCATGTGAAGCTAACATCTCCTAAACACCAAATCTTTTTTTTAATGTTAAACTTTTTTGAAACCATTGATCAATAGCCAGTCAAATGGTTCTGATTCTTCTGCCTCTCTCTTGCCCATTTAAGGAGACTTAAACATTGGGCTCACTTGAGTATTTCCCATATCAGCTGATCAGCACTTTCATTCCATCTGCAACCTTAATTACCCCTTGCCATATGTAACCTACGGATAGGTTCTGAGGATAAGCACACAGACATCTTTGGGGGCCGTTATTCTGCCCACCTTAGCCACTAAATCAGAATTTCTGCAAGTGCGACCCAGAAATCTATGTTTTAACTAGTTCTCCTATAGTAATTCCTATAAATATTCAGATTTGAGAATAACTGGCCTCATTCCCTCCTCTATCGCAATCCCCAAAACAATTATCATTGCTCTCTTTGAGGGCCCTGATTATTTTTCACTCATTCAACAAAAATGAGTTGGCTCTGAATAACAGTTGTTCTCAGATAAGATTCTGAATAACAATTCTCATTTTTTCCTCCAACTCATCCAAAAACTATTCCTAAAAAGTATACACTGAAAGTTTTCTGAAAACATTTCAGATGTAATAAAAACATTGAACCAGAATTCAGAAAACCAAGCTTCCATTTCTAATTCAGTCAGTAAATGGCTAGTAATCTTGAGGGTCTTAAAAGAATAATGAGACTACATTGCTACATTCTATGTAAACAGTGATGGTTCCTGACAATTGGCAAATCTGGGGTAATTTCTGACTCCTATTTCCAAAAATAACAAGAGAAACTCTGGAGGGAAACATGGAATCCTGCAAGTAATAATAAAAACAACAGACATGAGAAACTCATTCAAAACAAGTTGTTTTGACTCTAGGAATGAGGGGAGCAAGAATGATTAGGAAAACAGAAAGAAGATAAATAATATTAGTAAATAAGGGGACATGTTATATAGTAAGACAAAGATTAGTAAGAGAATATTATGAATATTTAGTCAATAAATTACAAATTTTAGAAAAATTGGGGAAATTCCCCAAGAATATCAATTTACAAAAACTGACTCAAGAAGAAAAAGAAAGTATAGTCAAATAGTTTTTTTAAATAAACAGGCTGGGTGTGGTGGCTTATGACTGTAATCCCAACACTTTGGGAGGTCAAGGCAGGATGATTGCTTAAGCTCAGAAGTTCGAGACCACCTGAGCAACATAGCAAAACCTTGTCTCTACAAAAATACAAAAATTACCTGGGTGTGGTGGCATGCACCTGTGGTCCCAGATACTTAGGAGGCAGAGGTGGGAGGATCTCTTGAGCCGAGGATGTCAAGCATGCAGTGAGCTTGATCATGCTACTGCACTAGAGCCTGGGTGACAGAGTGAGACTTGGTCTCAAAACAAACAAGCAAAATAAATAAACAATAGTATATTTTCAAAGCATATATATGATAAGGAATTAATATTCAGAATATATAAAGAAATCCTACAACTTAGTAACAAAAAAAATTCAAAATGGATAAAGGACCTGAGTAAATATTTCTCCAGAGATATACAAAGGACCTATAAGCATATGAAAAGATTCTCAGCCATCACTAGCCACTAGAGAAATGCAAATCAAAACAACAATGAGACGTCACTTCACTCCGTACACATTAGGATGGCTCTTTTCAAAATAATAGAAATTAAAAAGTGTTGGCAAAGAAATGAAGAAATGTAAAATGGTACAGCCACTGTGGAAAACTGTTTGGCAGGAACTCAGAAAGTTAAACATAGAATTACCATACGACCCAACAATTTCCCTTCTAGGTATATACCCAGCAGAACTGAAAGCAGGGACTCAAACAGATACTTACCCACCAGTGTTCATAGCCACATTATTCACAATACCCAAAAGGTAGTAACAAACCAAATGTGCATCAGCAGAGGAATGGATAAAAATATATGGGCTATACAAACAATGGAATATTACTCAGCCATGAAAGGGAACGAAATTCTGATACATGCTACAACATAGATGAAAATATTATGCTAAGTGAAATAAACCAGACAAAAAAGAACAAATATTGTTTAATTACACTTATATGAGGTACTTAGAATAGGCAAATTCATAAAGACAATCAATACAAGTTACTAGGGGCTGGGGCAGAGAGTTTGGGGAATTTTTTTTTTCCAAGACAGAGTTTTGCTTTTTTTCACCCGGGCTGGAGTGCAATGATGTAATCTCAGCTCACTGCAACCCCTGCCTCCCAGGTTCAAGTGATTCTCCTGCCTCAGCCTCCTGAGTAGCTGGGACTACAGGCACCTGCCACCACACCCAGCTAATATTTGTATTTTTAGTAGAGACAGGACTTCACCATGTTGCCCAGGCTGGTCTCGAACTCTTAACCTCAGGTGATCCCGCCCACCTCAGCCTCCCAAAGTGTTGGGATTACAGGCATGAGCCATCGTGCCTAGCCTGAGTTTGGGGAATTATTTAATGGCTACAGAATTTCAGTTTAGAATGATGAAAAAGTTCTGAAATGGACAGCAGTGTTGGTTGCAAAACAATGTGAATGTATTTAATGCCACTGAACTGTATGGTTTAAATGGTAAATTTTATGCTATTTTTATCATAATTAGAAATGTTTAATTATAAAAAAAAAAGAGAAGCAGGAAATTAAACATCTTCTCACAACACGTCAACCCTAGATGAATAACAGATGAGTTCTATCAGACTTGCTTTTTGTTCAGTATTTCCAGTTTACTTTTTTCCAGCTTTATTGAGGCATAATTGACCAAAAAAAATTGCATATATTTAAGGTACACAATATGATGTCTTGAAAGATGTATATATTGTGAATATTTACCAAAATCAAGCTAATTAGCATATCCTCAGCTCACATAGTTACTTTGTGGGGTGGAGGGTGTGAGAACACTTAAGATCTACTGTCTTAGCATATGTCAGGTATACAATACATGGTGTATGCCTGTAGTCCCAGCTACTAGGGAGGCAGAGGTGGAAGGATGGCTTGAGCCCAGGAAGTGGAGTTTGCTTGAGTTGAGATGGCATCACTGTACTCCAGCCTGGGAAATAGAGCCAGACCTTGTCTCAAAAAACAAAAACAAAATAGTATTGTGAACTATAGTCACCATACAGTACATTAGATCTCCAGAATTTATTTATCCTGCCTAACTAAAAATTTGTACTCTTTCACCAACATCTCATCATTGTGCCATCCCTCTCCAGCCCTGGTAACCAGCATTCTACTCTCTGCTTCTAAGAATTTGACTTTTTTAGATTCCACATGTAAGTTTTAAAATGCAGTATTTGTCTTTCTGTTTCTGGCTTTCTTAGCATAATGAAATAAAAGACAGCCATGTTGTCAAAAATGACAATATTTCCTTCTTTGTAAAGACTGAATAGTATTCCATTATATACGTATCCATACAAACACATACATATACACATACATACCCTGTATACCACATTTTCTTTATCCATTCATGTGTCAACAGGCACTTAGGTTGTTTCCATATCCTGGCTATTATGAATAATGATGCAATGAACGTGAGAATGCAGATATCTCTTTGAGATAGTTATATCATTTCTTTTAAATATTTCCCCAGAAATTAGATTGCTGGATCATATGGTAGTTCTATTTTTAATTTTGGTGGGAGGCTCTATACCTTGTTTCACAATGGCTACACTAATTTCCATTCCTACCAAGAGCATGCACATCCTCACTACCAACACATTATCATTTGTCTTTTTTTTGTAGTAGGCATTCTAACAGCTGTGAGCTAATACTTCATTGTGGTTTTAAATTTGCAAAGCTAGAGGCATCACACTGCTTGATTTTATACTGTAGTATATTTTGATGCACTACAAAGCTATAGTAATCAAAACAGTATGTTACTGACATTAAAAACGGATACATAGACCAATGAAACAGAATAGAGAACCCAGAAATAAATCCATGCATTATGGTCAATTTGTCTTTGACAAAAGTGCCAAGAACACACAATGAGGAAAGGGCAGTCTCTTCAGTAATGGTCATGGGAAAACTGGATATCCACAGGCAAAAGAATAAAATTGGACCCTCATTTCACATGACATCCAAAAGTCAACTTAAAGTGGATTAAAGATGTAAAGATAGGACCTGAAACTGTAAAATTAGTAGAAGAAAATGTCGGGGAAAAGCTACTTGGCAATAATTTTTGTGAATGCAACCCCAAAAGTCTAAACAGAAAACAGAGTGAAGAGACAATCTATAGATTGGAAGACAGTATTTGCAAACCGTATATCCAGTAAGACATTTATTCTCAAAATATGTAAGGAACTCAAACAACTCAATACAAAGAAAATAACCTGATTTTAAAATGGGCCAATGAGGCCGAGCACACTGGCTCACGCCTGTAATACCAGAACTTTGGGGGCCAAGGTGAGAGGATCTCTTGAGGTCAGGAGTTCAGGACCAGCCTGGCCAATATGGTGAAACCCTGTCTCTACTAAAAATACAAAAATTAGCTAAGTGTGATGGCAGACGTCTGTAATCCCAGCTACTCAGGAGGCTGAGACAGGAGAATTGCTTGAACATGAGAGGTGGAGGTTGCAGTGAGCCAAGATTGTACCACAGCACTCCAGCCTAGGCAACAGAGCCAGACTCCATCTCAAAAAAAAGATTATTTTTAAATGGGCAAAGGAACTGAAAAGACGTTTCTCAAAAGAAAACATACAAATGGCCAGGAGGCATTTGAAAAGGTACGCAGCATCTCCAGCTGTCAGTTTTATTTTTAAAGTGCACACACAACAAAGACAGTCAGTAAGTCATTTCTCGGCTCCATTTGCATTCAGCAGTTACTCCTGGGCATTTCATTGCCTTTACCATCTCAACAACTTCCTTATATCATTTCTTGAGGTCCTCTTTTGTCCTGCCAACACTGCTCCCTCTATTTTTCCTCATGTTTCAGGTGCATTTGAAGGAGACCTACTTCATGTACTTGAGGGACTATTCCATGTTCTTTTAAAAATTATCCACAAGCTTTTTGTCATTCTTTTTTTTATGAGGGTCAAGTTTTTGGAGGCTCAATTTTCTTTGTCAGTAAGTTCTCTTGACTCCAAAAAAAGAATGTACAGCCATATAATTGGTAATAACTTCCCATATTGAATTTGTTCAAGCAGAAAAGGGGCTTATGGCTTTAATTAGTAACTGTAGATCAATCCTCTTCTGATCAATTTTTACTGCCATTTCCACCTTTGACAGTTGATTCCTCTGCATTCTTAGATGCTTGTTACACACAGGCCTCCCCCACTTCTTCCTCTTTCTCTGTTCTAATTGGCTCATTTATTTCTTCCCTTTTTACCAGAGCAGCCATTCCTAGAGTTTTGTAGATGAGGTATTTCACTCAAGTGCTGTAAACTTGCTAGTACAAACCTATCACAAAGTTTTTCCACTTCTTCCACCTTTTTAAGCTGCTCCACTTAATGTCAGAAAAAGTGATTTCAGGTCTTCCTTGAATTTTGAAGGTTTGTCTTCTCCTTTTAATGACTCTTTTCTGGGTATCTTTTTCCCTTCTTTGCCAGCAATGCTTGTTATTTAACTTACTCTTCTTTCTCTTTAGCTATTCAGGCAGCTTCTAATTCAGCTTGTCTTTGTTTTTCTTTAGCCTCTTGCTTCTTCCATCTTGCTCCTTTCTTGGCTTTCTCTTTTTTTTTATGTTGAGACAGAGTCTTGCTCTGTCACCCAGGCTGGAGTGCAGTGGCATGATCACAGCTCACCTCACTGCAACCTCAGCCTCCCAGGCTCAAACAATTCTCCCAGCTCAGCCTCCCAAGTCGCTGGGACTACAGGCGCACACCAACACACCTGGCTAATTTTTTGTAGAGTCAGGGTTTCATCATGTTGCCCATGCTGGTCCCAAACTCCTAGGCTCAAGAGATCCACTCGCCTTAGCCTCCCAAAGTGCCAGAATCACAGGCAGATGGCTGGCCTTGGCTTTTTCTTTGAATTTTTTATCCTTGTATCACAGCTATGTGCATTATTATCCACTAATGTTCTTTTCAATTCATTTCTTCTTTCTTTCTTTGTGCTCTTGTTGCTCTGTTCTCCTTTGCAGTCCCTCTCTTGTCACAATATTCTGTTTTTCTTCCATATTTAAATTTAACAAAACTGTCCAAGCATAAAAATTATACCAGAAGGAAGAAAATGATAAATTCATATCACCAGGTTTAGAAACTTTTTTTTGGACCATCTGTAATTATTTTTGAATAGTGGGAAAAACACTTCAAAGAAATTATCCCTTGCTTCACTTTTAGAAGGAACTGAGTTACCAAATGTATGATCTACACTGTTAAAGGCTCCTTTTTTCACTGGGTCATACATTTTATAATTTTTGTGATGCAAGTGAAGTAGTTGTTATCCCTTTCTTTTATTGGTTCACTGGCTGCTTTCCATGATGTTTTAAAACCACTGCTTTATGAGCTGCTTCAATCTGTCTCTGTGTAGCTTTGTATCTTTCATGGCTAAGTCCAAGAACTGCATAATGATCCTGGTTCTTCCAGTCTTTGGGATCAACTGTTTTCAGCATGAGAAACACTAACTGCAATTCTTCCTTTGCTTATCCTCCAGTTCACAGGTCAGAGCAAGGGTGATAGCAGTGCCCTGTCCAGGACAGCAATCAGTGCCAGGCTGGCAGGAGTAGTGGTTCCCACCCTGGGTAGAGGGCACTGGGCCAATTTTCAAACGTGACCTCCCTGTTCAAGCACATACCTTGACTCTACGAAGACCAAGGAGCCTGCACAGAGGGATGACCAATAACCACTTCCAGATGGAGCCTTCCTGCTGTGGCCATTTCTTTCAGACTTTCAAAAAACAGGTCACTTTAATCTTATACCAACTTTTTCACAAAACAGAAAAAGGAGGAATACTTCCCACGACCCTCCATTCATTCTGAGACATTGATGCCATAAATACAGACAAGGTCAGTATGAGTAAGAAAAATTACACACTCTCTCCCTACCAATACAGTTTCCAAAATCCTAAACAAAATTGTAGCAAACTGAACTTGAGGGTTTTTAAAAAAGATAATTACACCATGACCAAGTTGAATTTATCCCAGAAACGTTAAGACAGTTTTAGAAAGTCTAAAAATGTCATCTATCACATTAACAGACTGAGGAGCAAAATTCTATAAGCATCTCAATAAATACATGCAGAAGAAAATTTTTGAAAACCCATTCATAACTTAAAAAAAAATCTCTTGGTACTAAACTAATCTGATCAAAGATATATTTAAAACTTACAAAAGCATGCAACTAAATGGGGGAAATGGTAGAAACATTGTCTTCTAAACCAGGATCAAAATTAGGACGCCAACTACCACCATGTCTATTTAAGGATACATGGTAATCCTAACCAATGCAAAAAAGGCAAAACAATTTAATTATAACAGAGGCTGTAATGAGATATAGGGGCCAGAGCATATGAAATGGCATACAGGAATCTAACACAGGCAGCCATGTAGAATCTTCATCAGAATTAAATTATACCCTAAAAGAAGCACTAAAAATAAAGAGAAATAGATAATAAGAATTGCATTCTTTTTCTATTCTCAACACTACTCAGTAGGAAGTTTTTCAGTTAATGTATTTTGTGAATAAACAAAATAAAATTGGGCAGGATGGGAAAAGATTTAGTTTATGAAAATAAAGGTACTTCTACAAACCTGAATTTTCTTTAGCACAACTGGCGTTTCCTGATCCCATACATGATTTAATCCTCCATCAGTAATATATGCTTTACATGCTGTCACCATCTGATTAGTTACCTAAAATAAATATAGGTACAAAATAATTATGTGCAAAAAGAGAAATAACATTTATGTAAAAATTTCAAACCACAAGCATAAAAATATGATAAAGAATAAACTTATGGTCCAAGTGCAGTGGCTCATGCCTGTAATCTCAGCACTTTGGAAGGCCAAGGTGGGAGGATCACTTGAGCCCTGGAGTTCAAGGCCAGCCTGGGAAACAGAATGAGACTCTGTCTTTAAAAATAAAAAATAATAAAAACAAAATTAAAAAATAGAGAACTTGGAAATTGGAATTTTCATTGTCAAAATTTTTAAAGACATTCTTTTGATGAACTGACCATCAGTTGGTACAAAAATGAAGAGCAAATGAGTGAGCCAGAAAAGGACAGAGATGGAAGAAAAAAATTAAAAGAAATGGAAGTTAGATTCAAGGGGAGAGAATAAATGGAATGGGTAGGTGTGTTAGTCCATTTACATTGCTATCAATGAATACCTGAGAATGGGTAATTTATAAAGAAAAGAGGTTTATTTGGCTCACAGCTCCGTAGGCTGTACACGAAGCATAGAGCTGGCATCTGCTTCTGATGACAGCCCCAGGAAGCTTACAGTCATGGTTGATGGCAAAGTGGGAACTCCTATGAGAGCAAGCAAAATAGAGATGCCAGGATCTTTTAAACAATCAGCTGTCACATGAACTCATTACCACAAGGAGTGCACAAACCATTCGTGAGGGATCCACCCTTATGACCCAGATACTTCCTGCCAGCCCCCACCTCCAACACTGAGTGTCACATTTCAACATGAGATTTGGAAGGGGACAAATACCCAAACCATATCAGTGAGCTAAGAATAATCCAAGGCAAAAGAGGAATGTTTCCCATGAATAAAGAGAAAGGAAATTCTTTGGATTGGGACAACTAAGCAAGTGTAGAACAAGATAAATGTTAAAAAAAAAAAAGTTTGAGATTTTAGAAATTCAAAGATTTAAAAAAAAAAATCCTAAAAACTTCCTAGGAGAATAAAACCAGTTACCTATAAAGGAAACAAGAATCAGATTAGCACCAAGCTTCTCATCAACAATATTGAATACTAGACAATGATTGAGCAATATCTTCAACATCCAAGGAGAAAATGATGTTGAATTTAAAATCCAACTCACACTAGCATTTGAGTGATCAGACAAAATGAAAACGATTTTCAGACATGTAGAAATTCAGGAAGTTCACCAGCCTGAAACCCTCCCTGAAAGAATTTTTTTCACCAAAAGAAATAATGAATCTAAGAAAGAGAAAGATGTGGGAATTACAAAACAGTGGTGATAAATTAACTAGCAATATTTGGATTTTAGTCTGAATACTTGTTGATTCACAATGTTGAAAAAATGTTAACAGTAATGTGGAACTGTTAAAGAAAAAATTATTCAGTGATACTTGCACAGCAAGGGACTTTATTCAGGACCATTGTGATAGGTGTAGGGACCACTGCAATGGGATCTTGCAGCAGGAAAGAGAGATCGGGCTCAACTCTGAACACAGCATGGGCAAGTAGGAATGTATAGCCAAGGGGCAGGACAGGGATCAGTGGGTGGAAAATTATTAAGAGGAAACATCAGAGGTAAGGGGGATTTTGGCTAAACTGACCTACAAGATTCTTGCTGCAGATAGGCCAAAGTGATCAGACAATACCTGGAGGATTGATGAGGTTGAAAACCTGATCAGATATCTAGAGTCATCAGATATCGAGAATGGGGGGTTCTTGCTCAACTGACTTAGCAGGGTTCTTTGCTCAAATTAGATTTTACTAGAAAGTGAAAAGATGGGCCTACCAGAAGATTCAGAAGCCAAGCAAAGAATCTTCATCAGAACTAAAACTGATCTCAATGTGGGACATATATGGCAAGAATGACAGAGTCAGGTAAAGAGGAAGGATTCTGAGAGTCTTGTCTTATTTAGGACACAGTGATCAAACCTATACTTTGCTTTATTTAAAAAGTTAAAATGTGACTGTGACTTTATATATTTAGTTATGCTTGAATAACTTACAAATAAATTCTGTTCATGTGGGTGTGTGTGTGTGTGTGTGTGTGTGTGTGTTTTTAGACAGGGTCTTACTCTCTTACCAGGCTGAAATGCCATGGTGTGATCACAGCTCACCACATTCTTGAACTCCCAGGCTCAAGGGATCCTCCTGCCTCAGACTCTGGAATAGCTGGGACTACAGGCACATACCACCATGCCCAGCTAACTTTTAAAAATTTTTTTGTAGAGCCAGGGTCTCACTGTGTTGCCCAGGCTGGTCTCAAACTCGTGAGCTCCAGCGATCCTCCCACCTCGGCCTCCCAAAGCACTGGGATTACAGCCTGAGCCACCATGCCTGGCCTCATGTGTTGCTTGAGTAAATCTTCAAATTATTTTAAATAATTAGCCATGTGGTGCTACACAGGAAGATTTTACACCAACTATAGTGCTGATGGGAGTAGCTAAAGAAGCATTGGTAATAGTAGACACACTCCTATCTCTTGGGTAGAATCAAACTATTTGAAATGAATAAATTAGAAAATCACTAGGCACTTTTCTTTAAGTATTGGGCCTTACATATGATAAATAGAAAAGTACCAGTCACTCCCTTCAATTAAGTACAACTGAATCCAGTCAACACCTTTCTCTTCTTGCCCACTGGAAGTATTAAAACTCTAAGAGGTACTCGGACCTCCCAATTCCCTTCCTAGATCTCAGAAGGAAAGTCTTAACTTTTTCACAGGATGACATGTAATTTCCTCCCATAGAAACTTACCTTAATAAACAATGAGGTCATTCTCTCTGAGGTATTATAATACCTTGACACACCGTGAATCATTCTGATGGCATTAATCAAATTTTGTATCCCATGTGCCATGGAAACCTAACATTGAAACAAATTGAGTGAATTCCATCATATGCTTATAGGTACTCACAACTCTAAATGTACACAAAATAGTAGAGCATTTTTATCTTAAAGTCAAATTTTACTAAATGCAGTATTCTAGACTAGACCCTGGAACAGAAAATAGGACATTAGTTTTGACAAACAAAGATAATACAAGATGTTAGCAGGAGAAACTGGGTGAAAAGAATTCTGCACTATCATTGCGACTTTTCTGTAAATCTGAACTTAAAAGTTTATCTAAAAATTAAATTTTAGAGGTGAGAGTGATTTTAAGATTAAAAGTTTATTCTGCTCTTTTTTAAAGATAAAGAAACTGATACCTTGAGGGGTAAATTGACTTACTTATGGTCTGAAGACTAGCTAAAATAGAAATCAGACTAACATTCATTTTCTTTTATGCAATTCAGTTCATCTTTTAGCAATCCTACTAAGTGCCAGTAGGTTCTGAAGATACTGGGAGAAATCCAAACGTATTCCCGAGTAGCTCACAGCAGAGCGGAAGAGATAAACACAAACAAGCAAAGCAAGTAGGACAAGGTAGAGCAAAGCAGAGCAATTACAACAAGGATGTAAAACAATCACTAACATAAACTGAATGCTTACTATATTCCAGACTTTAGGCTAAGAGCGTTAGCATATTATCCTAACATATGCTGAGAACAACCGTTTAAGGTAGGTTGGATTACAACAGATCTAAAACCTCACTGATTGTAAGATTGCACCATTGTTTCCTATGCTATTGAAGAAGAAAAAAGACACCCAAGGTGAGGAATGTAACTGCTACATAATACTAGGCCACCAGTGGGCCCTCCCCGTTAAGGTAAACAAAATAAACCAACCTTGGAGAAAAAGAGAGAAATAAAATTTACATGCTAGTAGGAGAACAAAGAAAACCAAACTTCTTTGAGAATGTATGCACAGGTACTCAACTGCAGTCTGAATTCATACGAATGGTACCAAAATCAAAAACAAAACAAACAAACAAAAACACCCTCAAGGAGAGAACTAATAATTTAAGGTAATATCAACTCACATCCACAATGATTCATTAAACCTGACTGACTAAAGTATGTCCTGAGTTCAGAGATATTAAAATGTGAAAAAATGTCTTGGGATCTATAAAATAAAGCATTATCATTTTTCCCATTTTGCCAATGAGAAAACAGAGAGGTAGAGAAGTTAAGTCCCTTGCCTAAGTTATGTAGCAGAGATTTTGAGACCTTGCTTGTAACCATAATGCAAATCACTATGGAAGAACCGATAAAGCCAATGGCATCCTTGTCTTCAAGGAACTTTCCTTTTAATTGATGGGACAAGATAAAATATACAAAACATCTTTTTAGTGGTGATGGGAGAAATACAGCCAAGAAAAACAACTACTGATTAGTGTATGATATGTCCTAGGTATGGGGTGTGACTATGGAATAATTGAATCAATTTTATGTGGCTTATGGAAATTAACATTATTACTTTATAACTAATGTTTTATGTCAGATCAAAAAGATCCTAATAAAAATATGCCTAGAACGAGTCCCTTTCACGCTTGCTAAGTCATGTCTACAAAGTACCACTAAACTCCGGTAAAAAGGGTTCAGGGATGGCATCAAATGGGTCCTTCAGAAAAATGTCCTTCATCTGAACTTTAAACATCATTATTTATAATAGTAGCCCCTTGAGTGCGCTGTTCTTGTCCATCTGTATACAGTGTTCAGATATCTTATATATGAAACATTTAATAGTAAGCTATGCCTAAAGCACAATACCAGGGTGATAAAAAAAAATGAAACTTACATAAACTTAAGAGTCAGAAATGGAAGCACAAATCCCCCGCACTTTTCCTACCTGAATGACAGTTATAAACTAAACAGCAATTGCTAGTTACTTTTAACCAGAATAAAGAAAATGAGGGGGAAAAAGGAATTTTTGAAAGTACAGATATAGTGGGTGTATGAGTGGGAAGCAGTTATATGACTTGATACTATTAGTACTTCTGTCATTTCAAAAGGTAATGCTTTAAACCTTCCTACATAAGAGAATATAAAAAGCTCAACAACAACAAAATAACAATAATAAGGCACATCCATGGTTAGAGTAATTGAACAAAGTTTTTTAAAATTACTAGGATGTAAAAAACATCAGAACTAAATGATTTTTAAATTATATGAATTAAAACAAGTCTTTTGAATCAGGAAGTTGAAATCAGTATTCCTTAAAATTTGGAGTCTTTATAGCAATAAAGAGTATTCTATCTTTCTTTCCAGTTTACTTTTTATGATAAAAACTTTAAATATATAGAAAAGTAAGTACAGAGAATAGTTTAATGACCAACTACTCCCATCACTAGATTTGACAAATGTGAACATTGTGCTGTATTCACTTCATCTATTATTTTTCACATCAAGAGCTACTTTCGTAGCCTGGGAGTAGGCTTTAGGTATTACATGTATTTCATATTTGCATCTTAAAATCTGTGAGCAACCCAAAATGCTTGTGACATGTAATAATTTTAACTTTTCTTGGATAGAAATTTTAATTGCTCATATTGTAAAGTTGAGGAATCAAGTCTTTGAGCTACCAAGTAAGCCAAGCAATGGCCCTATTTCTCCAACACCATACACTTTGATTTTCTTTACTTGGGGTCATGTGCACAAAAATACCTAAGAAATGATATAAGTGTTCTTACATTAAACAAATTTTACAAAGCTTCCCAACAGAAGTCCAGCTACTAGTAGTAGGCGTAAAAGTGAGAAGAGTGAAGTTGAAGAAAGTCATAATTCTTGGTGTGGAGGAAAGGAAAGAGGTGTGAGCTGAAAAACTTCCTATTGTGTACTGTACTCACCACCTGGGTGACAGGATCTATACCCCAAACCTCAGCATCATGTCGTATACCCATGTAACAAACCTGTATATGTACGCCCTGAATCGAAAATAAAGCTGTAATTTTTTAGAAGTCATAACTCTTTGCAAATAACACGAATAAGTTTTAAATAAAATCTAACATCTCTTGGTGGAATCGATTAAAAGACTCTGCTTCTAAACCCTTCTTGTTCCCTCTCACGGTACTCCCTGATGGATGACGGATTCCTCTTGGCAGTAAGAAATGCACTTGTCCAATACTCTCAACCAACATTTCCCCCCCCCCTTCCATATTAAACTTCTTGACTACTAATGCTCCCTTGGGAGGATGTTTATGAACGGACTCTACACCTCCTTCTTCTCCAAATCTAAGTGATACAGACATAACCTCTTTCCCTCTCCCTGCCTCTAGAAAGAAACCTGCAAGGTTTCTTTGACCCAAGAAGGTTGGTCAACAAAACCATGTGGCCAGTGCTGCCACCTATATGGAAGATTTGCCTACCTCTTCAAAAATTAGAATGGAGAATACTGAACAAAGATATCAGGCACAAATTAAATTAATTTGAAAGCATTGGGCCAAGCATGGTGGTTCATGCCTGTAATCCCAGCACTTTGGGAGGCTGAGGCGGGTGGATCACTTAAGGTCAGCAGTTTGAGACCAGCCTGGCCAACATGGTGAAATCTTGTCTCGACTGAAAATACAAAAATTTGCCAGGCGTGGTACGCGCACCTGTAATCCCAGCTACTCAGGAGGCTGACTCAGGAGAATTGCTTGAACCCAGGAGGCAAAGGTTGCAGTGAGTGGATATTGCACCACGACACTCCAGCCTGAGTGACAGAGAGAGAGTTCGTACCAGGGGTTGGAGGGAGAAGCATTTTAACCTAGAGAATACCTTGAAGAAGCAACGTGGTAAAGTGGAAAAATAAAACAACCCATAATGCTAGAGATAGCTAGATTCAAATTTGGTCCCATCACGGATCATTGTAGAAACGCTCAAACTCAGTTTCCTAATCTTTGAAATGAGGATCAATGTGCATATAGAATGAAAACATATGTAAAGCCCGTACCACAATGCCTATAACAAAAGGTCAAGGACTCTCAATCCTGAAAACATCTTTAAAAATGCAGCTGTCTGGGCAGCCCTCCTGCCTATAAGTGATTTACAAAAGAAGTAACACCCAGGCAAAATGGGGAAATACTGCCCTAAGTTCTCAACAAGTACTAGCTTCCTTGATTTCTCCTTCTATTAAATAAAGGATAGAGTCTTTTTAATTTTCATATTTTATATGAAATATGAAATACCAGATTATTAATTTGATGTTAATATACACTTTTTTTAAAAAAAAGCAAATGGTAGTGCTAACATGTTCTTTAAAGGATCTCTATGGAAATATAATGAGTAGGCTAGAAATTAGAAGATGGGTTCTGTCCGCATCCCTGATTAGCTGAGTGATGCTGGCAAAGTCCCTACACCATGATGAGTTTTGGCTTCCTAATCTGTAACTGGGAATAGGCAGCCCCGAAGATGGCCCCAGTGATGCTCACCCATGTGGTACTCACACCCTTGTATACTCCCCTACCTGCCCAGAGTGAACCAGACCGACTTGCTTCTAGCCAGTAGAATACAATAGAAATAATGGGCTGTCACTTCAGAGATTAGGTTACAAAAAGTAGAAGACTTCCAACTTGGGTGTTCCCTCACTCTCTTGCTCACTCTTGGATCACTCACCCCCAGGGAAGCAAGTTGGCAGGTGGAAAGGCCCACGTGGTTGGAGACTGGGGCCTGCCAATAACCACATGAGCGAGCTAAGCAAAGGACTCTCCCCAGTCAGCCTCCCCGACTTCAGAAGAGACCACAGCCCCACTTAGCCTGTGGGCAACCTCATGAGAGACCTTGAAGCAGAAGCACTTAGCTATGCCTTGCCCAGATGCCTGAGCCACAGGAACTCTGACATAATGAATGCTCATTGTTTGTTTGTTTTTTTATATATACTTTAAGTTCTGGGGTACATGTGCAGATCTTGCAGGATTGTTACAGAGGTTTACCATGCCATGGTGGTTTGCTGCCTCCATATCCCCATTACCAACATTAGATATTTCTCCTAATGGTATCCCTCCCCAACCACTGCTATCCCCCCCAGCCCTGTACCCCCCAACAGACCCCAGTGTGTGATGTTCCCCTCCCTGTGTCCATGTGTTCTCATTGTTCAACACCCACTTAGAAGTGAGAACATGAGGTGTTTGGTTTTCTGTTCTTTTGTCAGTTTGCTGAGAATGATGGTTTCCAGATTCATCCATGTCCCTGCAAAGGACATGAGCTCATCATTTTTTATGGCTACATAGTATTCCATGGTGTATGTGTGCCACATTGTCTTTATCCAGTCTATCCGTGATGGGCATTTGGGTTGGTTCCAAGTCTTTGCTATTGTAAACAGTGCCACAATTAACATACATGTGCGTGTGTCTTTATAATAGAACAATTTATAACCCTTTGAGTATACACCCAGTAATGGGATTGCTGGGTCAAATGGAATTTCTATTTCTAGGTCCCTGAGGAATCACCACACTGTCTTCCACAGTGGTTGCACTAATTTATGCTCTCACCAACAGTAAAAGCATTCCTATTTCTCCACATCCTCTCCAGCATCTGTTGTCTCCTGATTTTTTGATGATCACCATTCTAACTGGCTTGAGATGGTATCTCAATGTGATTTTGATTTGCATTTCTCTAATGACCAGTGATGTTGAGCATTTTTTCATATGTTTGTTGACCACATAAATGTCTTCTTTTGAAAAGTGTCTGTTCATATCCTTTGCCCACTTTTTGATATGGAGTTGTTTTTTTCTTGTAAGTTTGTTTTAGTTCTTTGTAGATTCTGGATATTAGCCCTTTGTCAGATGGATAGCTTGCAAAAATTTTTTCCCATCCTGTTGGTTGCCAGCTCACTCTAATGATTGTTTCTTTTGCTGTGCAGAAACTCTTAAGTTTAATTAGATCCCATTTGTCTATTTTGGCTTTTGTTGCCGTTGCTTTTGGTGTTTTAGTCAGGAAGTCCTTGCCCATTCCTATGTCCTGAATGGTATTGCCTAGGTTTTCTTCTAGGGTTTTTATGGTGTTAGGTCTTATGTTTAAATCTTTAATCCATCAGGAGTTAATTTTTGTATAAGGTATAAGGAAGGGGTTCAGTTTCAGCTTTCTGCACATGGCTAGCCAGTTTTCCCAACACCATTTATTAAACAGGGAATCCTTTCCCCATTGCTTATTTTTGTCAGGTTTGTCAAAGATCAGATGGTTGTAGATGTGTGGCGTGACTTCC
Organism: Cacajao melanocephalus; assembly: GCA_963573385.1. NCBI lineage: Eukaryota > Metazoa > Chordata > Mammalia > Primates > Pitheciidae > Cacajao > Cacajao melanocephalus. Next base: position 19,693 of record CAUYLG010024289.1, read on the forward strand.
GAGGCCTCTGTTCTGTTCCATTGGTCTATATCTCTGTTTGGGTGCCAGTACCATGCTGTTTTGATTACTGTAGCCTTGTAGTATAGTTTGAAGTCAGGTAGCGTGATGCCTCCAGCTTTGTTCTTTTTGCTTAGGATTGTCTTGGCTATGCGGGCTCTCTTTTGGTTCCATATGAAGTTTAAGGTAGTTTTTTCCAGTTCTGTGAAGAAGGTCAATGGTAGCTTGATGGGGATAGCGTTGAATCTATAAATTACTTTGGGCAATATGGCCATTTTCACAATATTCATTCTTCCTAACCATGTGAATGCTCATTGTTTTTAAGCCACTCAGTTCTGGGGTAATTTGTTAGGCAGCAAAGGATAAATAATATATTAATATTTGTCTTAATTCACAAATGAAGGCATACTAATGATATGTGACATATTTAAATATGGATTAAAATATTAAATGTAATTTATCATTCTTCATAAATATATAATAGGAAAATATATATTTTAAATAACTTTTGGCAGGATGTTTTCCCCAATATACACATATTAAAGATTTTTAATGCATTAATTATATGAGTCAATTTCTTAAATTGCACTTTTTTTTTTTTTTTTTTTTTTTTTTAGAGATGAGGTCTTGCTCTGTCACCCAGGCTGGAATGTAGTGGCACAATCATAGCTCACTGCAGCCTTGCACTCCTGGGCTCAAACAATCCTTCCACCTCAGCCTTCTGAGTAGCTAGAATTACAGGTGCAAGCCAATACACTCAGTTTAAAACTGTACTTTAAAAGCATACTTACTAGGTCATGGTTATAAAGAGGCTGACAAACTTTTTCCAAAGTATATAAATATCTGACATTATCTTTTGATTCATTTGCTGTATCAGTGATTCTTGCATCCAAATCACGCCAATTCTAAGAAAAAATTGCATAAGAATTCTATGAAACATCTAAATATATCAGTGTGCTAAAGTTTACTCAAGAAATTCAGTCTTCCCTAATCATACATATATTAAAATAGTAGATATTTATGTGTAATTAATATATTTTTTTCTTATAATATTTAAGACAAAGTTATTGCAAGCACCTTAAATGATTCACTAAAACTGAAGACTCATTCTATTTGTAATTAAAATCCTGTCTGTAGGCTTGAACTAGACTTGCTTCTACCAGGAATGACTTTTCCAGGTTAATTATTTGTGACATTATATTACTCTGGGTCTTCAAGAATGGGTCAAGTTATTAAAATAGAACATTATTTAAAAAAAAAAAAACCTGCTAGCAAAGTGAAGTCAATCTGAAATCAACACTTTCTTGTAGGTGGTCATCAAATAGTACCTGCTTAGATAACTGATTATGAGAAAGATCTTCCTTATATTGAAAAGAAAAATCTATCTTCCTTTAATCTCTGCTGACTTGGTATAGTTTTGCCTAATGGAACCTCAGCAAACACACAGCATCCCTTCGAATATTTGAAGACATTTACCATATCATCACTAAGTCTTTTTTTTTTCCTTCTTCCTCAATTCAGAAATCACTAAGTCTTTTATTCAAAGATGAACACTCTGTGTGCCTTTAGTCATTTAATAAGACATGGTCTTTTTTTTTTTTAACTCTAAGTTCCAGAATACAAGTGCAGAACATGTAGGTTTGTTACATAGGTACACACGTGCAATGGTGTTTTGTTTTATTTTTTAAGGCTGCTTGTAATCTGATAATACAATTAATCATGTAGATGGGCCATGGTGGTTTGTTGCTCCTATCAACCCATCACCTAGGTTTTAAGCCCTGCATGTATTAGGTATTTGTCCTAATGCTCTCCCTCCCTCACACCACCCCCCAATAAGCTCCAGCATGTGCTGTTCCCCTCCTGTGTCCATGTGTTCTCATTGTTCAATTCCCACTTGTGAGTGAGAACATACAGAGTTTGGTTTTCTGTTCCTGTGTTAGTTTGCTGAGAACGATGTCTTCCAGCTTCACACATGTCCCTGCAAAGGACATGATCTCATTCCTTTTTACAGCTGCATAGTATTCCATGGTGTATATGTACCACATTTTCTTTATCCAGTCTATCATTGATGGGTATTTGGGTTGGTTCCAAGGACATGGTCTTAATAGCTTCAACCTCTTGGCCTTTCTACTCTGGATACACACAAAATCACTCTAAACACATGTACCTCAGAAATGAAAGGAAGCCCTTCAGAGTGATCTGGCCAATGCTGAGAAGAGCCAAAATATCACCTTCCTTTTTTTCTGAAAATTTTACCTCTCATAAAGCAGCCTAGGATCAAGTTGACTCGCATCAGTAATATCATTCTACCAAATGATTCAACTAAAACTGTTAAGTCTTTATCCAAACTTTACTTGATCAATTTCTCTCCTTCAAATTCTTTCAAGATTTTTAACCTATTCTTAATAAATGTTATCTTATTATTAACTGACCACTCTTACATACAAGGGATGATAAAATCAAGTGGCTGCTTGAGAATTGGTCAGAGATTAAGAGAACATGGAATCGGAGAGGTCTACCACCAAAAACAGAAATAACATGCTCTGGACAAAACCATCTAAAAAAATAATGGGAGCCAAACAGTTTGTCTACAAACCCATCCAACAAAGAGGTTGGGTTATCAGTATGGCACCCCCACTCTTACCACTGAAGACCTTCTTGGATCTTTATGTTATCATCCAATATATTTCTTTCCCTCCCTCCTCAATGTCATTCATAGATTTGCTACCACATTTGCTTTGCATCCTTTCTAAAGATTACAGATTTGTATTTCTAACACAAACAAAAAAGGTCTGAAGGTCACTATGGCAGATTATTAAAGACCTCTCTCCAAGAGTTTACAGAAAGAAAATTCACAAAGGAAATATGAATAGCCAGTAAACTTGGAAACACTGCACAACTTCACTACTAACAAGGAAAGGGCAAAATAAAACAAGCCATTTTCCATATGCCAGTTTGGCCAAAAAAATTTTTTTTAGTTTTTTTAATGAAATAGGGTCTCTCTACATTGCCCAGGCTGGAGTGTGGTGGCTATGCGTAGGCATCCCACTACTGATCAGCATACGAGTTTTGATCTGCTCTGTTTCTGACCTTGATCAGTTCACCCCTCCTTAGGCACCCTCATCACCCCACTCCTGGGACGTCATCATATCCATGCCAAACTTAATGTGGACAGCCAATCAACATAGTGCACTACAGCTCAGAATTCTTGAGTTAAAGCAATCCTCTTGCCTCAGCCTCCCAAGTAGCTCAGACTACAGGTGCAGGCCACAATGCCTGACAAAAAAATGAATAACTTAACTGATAATTAGTACTGAAAAGTTGTGGAGTATCCAACTTAAGGAAATATTTGCATGTAGACATATAGAAGCTTCAACTGCAGCAATTTTTAGAAACACATAGAAATGGAACCATTTTCCTTAAAAAGTTAAGCACAGAGTTAACGTTTGACCCAGAAATTCCATCCCTAGGTATAATAACCAAGACAAATGACAATATATGACAACACAAAAAGTTGTACAGTACATGAATGTTCATAGTATTATATATAATTGCCAAAAAATGGGAATAGCCCAAATGTCCATAAACTGATAAACAAAATGTGGTATATCCATACAACAGAATATGATTCAGCCATGAAAAGGAATGACATACTGATACATGCTACAACATCAATGAACCTTGAAAACATTATGCTAAGTGAAAGAAACCAGCAACAAAAGGCAAAGAGTATATTATTCCATTTATATAAAAAGTCCAGAATAGGAAAATCTAGACAGAGGGCTGGGGGAATGGGGAATGATGGAAATGGGAAGGTAACAGCTGAAGGGTATGGAGTTTTCTTTGAGGTGATGAAAATGTTCTAAAATTGATTGTGATGATATTTGTGCAACTCTGAATATACTAAAAATATCTGAATTGTTAACTTTAAATGGATAAAATGAGTAGTATGTGAATTATATCTCAGACTTGCAAAAAAAGAAAGGGGGAAAATTGGTCCACAAACTGGGAAATGATCAGATAAAACCTAATAGGCTACATTAACATTTTGGGCCAGGCACAGTGACTCACACCTGTAATCCCAGCACTTTGGGAGGCTAAGGTGGGAGAATCACTTGAGCCCAGGAGTTCAAGACTAGCCTGGACAACATTTTTAAAAAAATTTTAATTAGTTGTGCACGGTGGTGTATGCCTGTAGTCCCAGCTACTCGGGAGGCTGAGGTGGGAGGATGGCTTAAGCCTGGAAGGTCAAGGCTGCAGTGAGACGTGATTGTGCCTGTGCACACCAGCCTGGGTGACAGAATAACATTCTGTCTAAAAAAACAACAACAACAACAAAACCAGAAACAATTTTTGGAAAACCATGCAGCTCAAGCTGGATCTAACAGGCATAACTCTCCAAGATATACTATTAGGGATGGGGAAATGAAGTTGAAAAATATTATGGTATGACATTATTTCTTTACTTTAAAAATTAGAAACACAAAACAAAATTATGTTATTTGTGCATAGTAAACTCACACATAAATACCACAGAAGATGTTTAAGGAAAAAACAAAATAGTAAAGTGTGGTTTCTTTCTGCGCTTACTATTTAGGAACAAGAGTTGTGGGTGATGGGGGTAAGGATATGTGATTAAGAGAGACTTGTTTTACTGCTTAAATTTTTTACCAAAAAAAAAAAATAGTTTATTTTTCTGTGCAAAGAAAGAAATGCATATAAAGAAAGAAAGAAAAAGAAGTCAGATGCGGTGGCTCACACCTGTAATCCCAGCACTTTGGGAGGCCAAAGCGGGCGGTTCACTTGAGCTCGGGAGTTTGAGACCAGCCAGAGCAACATGGTGAAACCCCATCTCTACAACAAACACAAAAATTAGCTGGGCATGGTGGCTCACGCCTGTTAGTCTGAGCTACTCAAGGGGCTGAAACAGAAGAATTTTTTGAGCCTGGGAGGTGGAGGCTGCAGTAAGTTGTGAACATGCCATTGCACCCCACCTGGGTGACAGAACAAGTAGAGGGGAGGGGAGGGGAGGGGAGGGGAGGGGAGAGGAGGGGAGGGGAGGGGAGGGGAGGGAAAAGAAGGGAAGGGAAGGGTCTAGAATCAAGCCATACCGTAAATAAAGATGACCTCTGGGAAAGGAGGTAGAATCGTAGGGATGAGATGTATTTTACTTCTGACTCTATATGCAGTTGTTTACATCAATGAGCCTATATTGATTTCTTCATTGATTCATAATTTCAAAAACAATTTAAAAATAAAAGATGATCACTTTCCTGGAAATCACCCCTATAGCGGTATTGTCAAAATTGGTCTGTGAAATACTGAGAAATAAATCTTCATTTCTTCTTCTGGAAATAATTGTGATGAATGTAAAAGACTTACTCAAAGGTTAACACTTCCAAACACGATTCCAATATATTACGCTAAGAAGTAGTTCAAGAAGGATAATTTTCTACTTGCTTGTTCTGAAGTATACCAAACTTTAAATAAAAGGCCTTTTACCTTTAGAAGTTTGGAGTGTGCAACATTTAGCACATTTATGACAGCCTTACAACTTGGCCCTTTAATCTGTTCAATGATATAGTTGAACTTGGCTGACATGCGTTTCCAGTGTTCCAATTCAGTAAGTGGACCTGAATCATCAGCTTCTTTTCTCATCTGCTCACTCTCAATAAGTACCTGCAATAAAAAAATATATATATATAATATAGAAATGTTACATTCTTCTTTGTTAAAATCTGATTGCATATTTTCAAAGGCTGCTAAAAGTATAAATAATGTTCAACACCAAATAATGTTTAAAAATTCTTAGTAAATGAAGACTAGAGCAGAACTTCTTCAACTTGATAAATACTGTCTACCAAGATTCTCTAGCAAACATAATACTTAAAGGTGACAGTTTATCTGACTTATTTTGGGTTTTTTTCCAGGTGGGGTAGTTTTTTGTTTTTTAGATCTTGGGGTTTTTTTGAGACAGAGTCTCCCCCTGTTGCCTACGCTGGAGTGCAGTGGCACAACCACAGTGCACTGCAGCCTCAACCTCCTGGGCTCAAGCAGTCCTCCTGCCTCAGCTTCCAAAAGTGTTGGGATTACAAGCATGAGTCACCGTACCTGGCCAAAGCTGATATTTTAGAAAATATCACTTTCAAACCAAGGACATGACAAGTTTGCCACAATCACCACCCACTTCTATTCCACCTGGTAATAGAAGTCTCAGAACAAGATAACTAAAGAAACAGAAGGTATAAGAATTGGAAATTAAAAAAAACAAAAACAAACAAAAATGGCATAATCACAGATGGCATAGTTTGCTACATTTTTAAAATTCAAGCGTATCTAAGACCAGGCACAGTGGCTCGCACCTGTAATCACAGCACTTTGGAAGGCTGAGGTGGAGGATCGCTTGAGCCCAGGAGCTCAAGACCAGCCTGGGCAACAAAGCAAGACTTCTTCTCTACAGAAATTTTTTAAATTAGTTGGGTGCGGGGCTCGATCAAAGATGGCCGATTAGGAACAGCTCAGGTTTGCAACTCCCAGTGAAAGCGCAGAGGGTGAGTGGACGCCGCATTTCCAGACGGACTTTTATTGCCCATAGACTAGGAGATTCCCAGGCGGAGGAGCCTTACAGGTTGCCAGTGCGGCTCTTTTGGCTGGCGCAGCTGTTTTGCCAGCGCCCCGGCAGGGTGGTTCTCCATACAAAATACACTAGTCTGGGTCTCCCCTCTAGCTGGCAAATGGAGCTTCAGGAAGGCATCTGATTAAAAAGGGGTCTGAAACAGGGAGCCAGGCCAGGAAATTCCCGGGCAAAAAAGTGCCATGAATATCAGTGCCGCTGTTTCAGCCGGCACAGTGGGTCGTCGCATGGGAAATCACACAGATCCCGGCGCCTTTTCATCAGGCGACTGGAACACTTGGGAAAGAGTCCATCGTTCAACTAAACAAAAAAGGCTCTGAGGCAGGGATTCAGGTGATCAGGCTCGGCTGGTCCCACCCCCACAAAAAAAAAAAAAAACAGCAATTGGAAATGCTCAGGGTTGAGAGTTTCACAGCAAGCACAGCTGAACCCAGGACGGTCCAGCTTTGTGGGGGAGTGGCGTCCGCCATTACCGAGGCACTCCACCACTACGGAGGCAGTCCGCCATTGCTGAGGA